>JAPEVC010000083.1:0-137422 GCA_027946555.1 Gnomoniopsis sp. IMI 355080 | reverse complement strand
ATATACTATCCTGCTTATCCTTAAGTTAATCGAGAAATATAATATCCTCCTTTAGCTATATAAGATAGCTTCTCCTAAGGTTATTAATAGGCCTTTAAATAAGGGCGTTTTCTTCTAATTATTAATATTATTTCTTAGAAGTTATATATATATCTTAAAACTAGAAGATTTATACCCTCTTAACCCGAAGATATATTCCTAAGATCTTTATAAGATATTAAAAGCAGCTTAGGATAAGGTACCCGATAAGACTACTTCTAATACTCTATTTAGTATTCAGCTTAAAGTATTCTTAAGTCTGCTTATAAGTTTAATTATTCCGAAGCTCTTCTAGATTAGCTTTACTTATACTTAGCCTTTTTTAATTATTATTATAATTAACCTTATTACCTAGCCGAACTATTAACTATATAATAATAATAGCTATAGCTTAATAAGGGCATACTTTATAGTCTATATTAATATAGCTATCGCAGGCGGCTAATATAAATAGAGAATTTATAGGGCTGCTATATTAATAAGAGGTAATATTATACCTCTTATATATCGGAAAGCTCTTTAGCTTAATATTACCTTATTAAATATTAACCCTTCTATAGCCCTAATCTTAATAAATATAGATATCGAAACTATAAATAATAGTATAATCTAGCTATATAAGATATAGGGAAGCTTAATTAAGATTATACTTTTAATTTACCTTATATAAAGGTAGCTTAAAGCGGCTTATATTATATCCCTTACTCTTACTATCGCTATTATAATTAATAATATATTTCTTACTATTCCTATAGGCAGATATTAAGCCTCCTAAATCTAAGTATCTTAGAATCGGGTAATAGTAATTTCTAAAGCCTTAAGAAGTATTAAATAGTTTAGAATATCGGGCCTTAATAATATAGCGTTTATAATTATTCGAAACCTAAGGCTTTATAAGCTAGAGGTATTAAAGCGGTTTAGAATATTTCTAGGTATTTCCCTAATATTAGCTATTTATATACCGGTATTAGGACTTATTCTTATATTTTCCACCTATACTAATTTAGCGGCTAGAAGTAATAGGACTTTTACTATTATATAGGCCTTTATATTACTATCCCTTATTATACTATTAAATAAGCTATTAGCTAGCATTTTAACCGCCCTTCCTCTTATTACGGGCGGCATAATATTATTTCAGCGAATCCAGGACTACCTTAACGCTAAAGAAAGGGAGGATAAACGAATTTCACTAAATAGGAGTAGCCAGAAATATCGAAGTGCTAAGATCGAAGCTGTGAATATAAAACCCAAACCCGCTCGTTGTACCGATATTTATATGCTAGCTTAAGCCCTTGCTTTAATATAAAGAGCGTGTGGAGCGCGATATAGATTCTCGGGGTAAGAAGCAACCTTCTCCGGGGAAAAGTGCTTCGTCGATATTTAGCTGCCAATCTCGTCTGTTATCTCATTATCGGCGCTGTTTTAGTTATTGCAGGCAATGCCCAACTATATATATAGCAGCAAGCGTCCTGGCCATCGGATTCGCAGCTTAAGGAAATCTATTGGATAATATTACTGAAACAAGCCGTGGTAAAGTATTCAGACTTTATACAGGGTATATCCTATAGGATATCTATAATAGGTAGTGCGGCGCCGCTGGCGCTGGTAAAGCGGCCTAATATTTAGCTTAGGATGTTGTATTTAGGAGTCTTAAAGTCGCCGTATATCGAAACTTCTCGTCGCTCTACAGATAAGAGCTTGTTGCCTTAGAGATGTAGAAGGCAACGGGGCCAGTATGGCAAAACCTAGTTCAATCTCGCCCTCCAGTAGTCATTTCGGTCTTTTATCTCCGGCTTCTATGTCAATCTTTAGTGTCTCTAATAGGCCACTGAAGATGTTGCAAGGTTGCATTTGCGTGACGGAAGGAAATAAAAAATGTGGCTAACGGGGGAACCAGGTGTGAGGCCTCCCTGCAGTCTCAGCTGCAGCCCGAGGTCAGCAGCACGCGTTACCCCCGATATCTTGCCTAGTGGCCATTGCTGATAAACAGCTGAGTATAAGTGCCTCCATCCCGACATTCTGATGTGAAACCTTGGAAGCCTTCGGTTCACCTCCTACCAGTTTAACTGCTATAATCCATTTTACAAGCTGATGGTAAATGTACCCAGTTGTCTCAAACTCCTCATTGGTGCTTATATTGGTGAAAACCTGTTTCCAGTCTCGAATTAGGTTTAGATGTCGTTGTCGCTCCAAAGATCCATGTTTCAAGGACCTCCACCTCCGCCTCCGCCACGGATTCTGAAGATTGCGGTTGTTGGCAACAACAGTGAAAGCTTAATCCCGAACACAAACTGGCCACACAGACTACTGCACGTGGAATCAATGACATCCCACGTCAGGACCGGCCTCGATACTTATAACGGAGTGTCGGGTCCACGGTACAATATCATCAGCTACACTTGGGGTCGGTACGAAGACCATGAAAGGACAACGCCACCATTGGGGGTGTGCGGCATTGACTGGCCGATACCTTGCATCCAGAGTCACATTTTCACCGCCACAAGCTTCCACAACGCCATCAAGCATGCTGCTCGAGGGTACAAACAGGCGTGTGACTGGATCTGGGTCGATATTGCATGCATCCCTCAGCGGCATGACGGCGAGACTACTGAAGACAAGTTTATTCGCGGCCAGGAGATTGGCAGGCAGGTCGAAATATTTCAGCGAGCCAAGGAAGCATTCGTGTGGCTGTTTGGCCTGCACCTGTACGACAACGCGGTGCCGCGCGACCCTCAGGGACACGGGCGCCTTGTCATTCTCGACGACGTCTTTGCCCTTCTCAATCGTGATATGGAGGAAATCAATAACCGACCCACTCTAAAACGCTGTATTTCCGATTTGGACTACCTGAGGGAGCTGCACCGAACAGCAGAGCGCTTGCAAAACTGGATGGGACGATTTCTGGAGCATCGCTGGTTCACATCACTCTGGACCCTGCAAGAGATGGTGTTGAGGCCGGACGCATGTGTGCTTCTCGATGATGGACTTTTCAACGGACCACGCTTGAACGGAACACCATGGACCTTCGTTGATATCAAA
This sequence comes from Gnomoniopsis sp. IMI 355080, assembly GCA_027946555.1. Lineage (NCBI taxonomy): Eukaryota > Fungi > Ascomycota > Sordariomycetes > Diaporthales > Gnomoniaceae > Gnomoniopsis > Gnomoniopsis sp. IMI 355080. The sequence goes on along the minus strand of JAPEVC010000083.1, from coordinate 134,341 downwards.
AGTGATCTCTACTTCTTAGGGAAACTTCAAGGAGATCCATCTCGGCGACGACACGTTCGCGGTCTCAGGGATACTGCGTTGCTCGATTTTCCTGGGCACGAGACTGATATTCAGGATTACTTCGGGAGCTTCTGGTCGCTTCTACAAAAACTGGAAAACACTCAGAACCTGAGGGGCCTCAATTGCCTGGGTGTGGAGTTCCCGCACACCGCATATTCAGCAGCAATCAGACGCGAAACAAAATATGAAGAAGACCGAATATATGGGATCGTTCAGGTTTATGGAATTAGCTGCAACCCGTCACCTCCAGGTAATAAACCAGAGGCCATGATTAAGGCTCTAGAGGATGACTTCGGCTCAAAGTTGGTAGCAAAGGCTCCTCTTCTGTCACAGCTCTTCATCCACAGCTCTGAAGAACGACCACGAAGGAGCTGGCTCATCACGAACCGGTGCAAAGTGGATGACCGTTATTGGACATTTTTCGCTCATGACCCTGGATCCTTCATTACCACTAATTTGTTCAGCTCCTTCCAGGTTCTCAATAACAACAAAGAAGGGCAGGAAGTGAATGAGGATATTGTCCTGCATTTCATGGGCAGGGGATGGAACCTGAGTGACTTCGTCACCAGTCTACCACCTTCTTCTGGATCGTCGAATGCAGTGGGTCCCTACAGAGTGCCATACTTCAAACCATCATTGGATAGGGCTGATTTCACTTGGTATCGAGGATTGATGTTGGATCACCATGTGTCGAGAAAAATTCTTGGCCGTGTTGTCGACTATTTTGAGGATGAACAGAGCACGGCAGAAGCGGTCCATAAGCTGTATGCCCACTACATCGGAGACGTCCCCGGACGCGACGAAAGTCTCGCATCTATTTTGGTAGCCTTGCTGGGATCGGCCACTCACGGTTCTGGACTTCTGAGGGGACGTCTGCCGTATGTGGATTATGTAGGCATTGTGCTCGCCCCGTGCTCAACGGCCAGTGAGGGCTCCGCGGCATCAGGAGGCGCGTCTCTCGAGACAGAAATGCGGCTGGAGAGGATCGGCTTGGTGCGATGGAACGAGGTCTATGAGAAGTATCCAGAGGGTCACTGGAAGATTTTCTATAACCTTCCTCCGCCTATGGACTTGAGCTGCTTCATTGTCTAACGCATATGGATTGCTGTGGTACGCAAGGCGCTGTACGGCCACCCGGGAGGGTACTTAGCTCAGATTCGTCGCCCAGGACTTACTTCGCTTTTGGACAATAAAATAACCCTTCTAGCTTCGCTCCCTTCGCCATATCATTGCATAGACCTAAGTAAAGCAACGTCGCTGGTGGTGGCAACCCGTGGAAAGGGCCCAGCCCTCCCTGCAGCAAGCTCCTACACTCAGCGTACTCCCACAACACGCTTATCTCCGATGTCCTTGCCTGGGTGTTGCTGATAAATACATACTAAAATAGATCTGAGTCATAACGTCGAAAACATGCTGACTGGTTTCTGCATACTTAGTACCTAGTACGTCCTCGTGGTTCACCTCTTGTCAGTTTGTCTGCTATAATGCTGGTTGAAACTGACCGTAAATACAAACACTAACACAGTTCACACCTGGCCATCGGAACTTGATATACCATCCGTATCAGGTCCTCCGCGAACACCTGCAGGGATGCTACCATAATGGAAACTGGAGAGCCTCGAGGCCGTTGGCCAGTGGAGAAGCTATGGCCCGAGAGACTCCTTGACATATCCACCATGACATCGGTATCAAGACAAAGGGGCAACATATATGCCGACATTCAGGAGCCAAAGTACAGCATCATGTCGTATACTTGGGGCCGGTACACAGTCCCTAGCGGGCCTTCGCTTGGAGTCAAAGGCGTCAGTTGGCCGATCCCCGCCATCGACGAGGCTCGATTCCAGGTGGCAGACTTTGAGCGAGTGTTGAAAAAGGCTGGACAAAGCAACAGATTTGTCTGGGTTGATATTGCGTGCATCGATCAAGAAGATCACGATGCCAAGATGAAAGAAGTCGGAAGGCAAGCGGGAATCTTTGCGAATGCAGACAGGGCGTACATCTGGCTGTGGACCCTGCCACTCGAGCCTCTCCAACGTGCTATTGATACTATCGTCAAGTACGGGTTCAATATGCCCGAGGTCATTATGGACGACGGAACCGTGCCGGAGATGGCTTCAGCGCTTAGCAAAGCTATTCCGCTGGTGCTGGACGACTTTTGGTTCTCGTCGCTCTGGACGCTCCAGGAGGGCTTCCTCCGCGAAGACGCCATCTTACTCTCGCCAATACCGACTTAGGTACATCCATAACCTGCGGTCATCAGACTACGGATGGCCGGATATCCCTGGCCATGTTGTCACAGTCAGTGTGGTCACATCGAGGTTGTGGATCGTCCTTGAGATGCTGGAGTTGCCACAAGGCCCGTTCCACTGCGATGGATTTGCGGAAGCCAACTACTTTATAGCGTAGCGAATCCGTATAGCAGGCTATATCTCGAGATACTCAGTAAGCCCCAATTCCTTTTCAAGCTATAAGCAATATTTACTTTATACCCTTTAATAATAGTTTAACCTTTTACTTATAAAGAATATTAATATAATCGCTATAAATTAAACCTATAAGAACTTCCTTATTAAGTATCACTATATAGCTGCAAAATTATATATAACTTTAGTCGTAAAGCGAACTCTAAGTATTATATACCTTATAATAAATAGTTATAGCAATAGATTACTAAAGAAGCAGTCTAGCTCTAAGTCCGTTAATAATTAAATAAGCTACGAGAGAGCATTATATTGCTATACTAGGAAACCCCCCTACATACGCCCTAAGCCCTATCAGTTCGCCTTAACGGCAACCGGCATACTCTTTAGCTCCACCTTCTTAGCAACATACGTCCCCAGCCTGATCCCCCTGTCCTCCTTAGAAGCCGGCGCCGATGCTTCCGCCGATAGCGCGTTAGGTGCCTTGATATACTTGGTATATAGCATGCTCCTCGTCTCTGGTGGCGGCCGGTTAGATGGATTCCTCACGGCCGGGCTGTACGGGGCGGGCTCTAGGACGAGGAACCGGGCCTCGATACTCTGGCGCTGTGGACAGCCTGAGCGAGCGCCTTCGTTACGGAATGCGGTGTGAGGAACATGGTTGAAATCGTTCCTGAACTGGCCCTTTGGTGGGTGGGAGTCTGACTGGGTAAAGAGGATGAACTCGTCTGGGGTCTGGTTGCTTAGCCAGTACCATTTATGCTCTGGGCTGTACCGAACGTAAGAGAGCTCACTAGTTTCACGTTGTGTTAGTCTGAATTAAACAGAGTAAAACTAAGGGGGTAGCATCTTAGTGGTGTTCCTATAGTACTTACGCTAGGGTCTCAGGCGTGGCATTATCCAGCATAATGATATCTCGGTTTAAGTCGAGCGTGTTAGGGTCACAAACAGCCAGCGGAAAATCCTCGGAGTGGTTGACTCTCGGGCGCCAGATATTGAAAATTCTGGCCCTCAGCTTTCCGCTCCGTACATGATCTCGTTCGTCCTCGGTGAGAGGTCTCGAGATAGTAGCCCAGACATTATCCTTGTTAGTATCGATATGTGCCTCGATACTGACCGGTGTGACCTTGTGGTCGGGATTTGTACTTCGAGTCTAAGGGATGATAAGAGTGAGCTGCACTATAACGGTCATAATTGTTCCTTCCAAGGTTCCGTCTTACCCTGGCATTATAACCTATCACTGTATCGACGCCCAGAAACTCCTTGAGATAATCTGCCATTTCCTCCACATACGGCCCTGCGTCGTTGTCGTGGTGGACGTCTGCGACGAATTGGGATTTATGGGTGACGAAGCAAAACCCATGGGAATTCACTGTGGGCTTATCTTCCTCAGCCAGAGTCCTCACGTCTGTTAGATTCAATGGCTTCTCCTCAAATTTCGCATTGCTAATAGGAAGCTCTGAGAGAGGTGGCCCTCGCCAAATGTAAGGCTTCGCCTCTACATGAGCCTCGTCTGCGACCCTATAGCACTTAGAATTAGCTATCAGAGCATTATCGGAAGTCATTGTATGTTCATCAGTTCTAGTTCACCGCATGGCCTTATCCAACCTCTAAGACTAACGCCTCACAGGCCCTCGAGGTATAATATAAGAACGGCGGTAATTTCGTGTTAATATGATTAAGAATTGCATTGGAAGTTCCTTACATGTGGTTGCTGATAGCCGCCATGATTGCTGTTCGAGTTGTCTGCGTAAAGGAGATCTGATGTTAATTAAGGTGTGTTATAAACGTGTTGTGTGAGAGTAATGGACTACAATCCTGTTAAATTGCACGATGCGTTGAATAGAAAGCGCATATTGGGCTCTCTTATTTGTACTTCGACCTAACGAGACCTTACTATCGGGGTCGTCTTACAATCCGCGTTTAAATCAGGGATTAATAAACATCGGGTTGCACTTCTTGGCTAGTGTAGACAAGTGGCAAGGGGCTTTCTCGCCTTCGTATAGATGTAATACGAGAGCGAAATCGTACTCGAGTTCATAACCGAATACTTGAGCATTATATCCAATAGCAACCAACCACCCTAATATGTAAATGCGCTAAGCTTATGAACCCAAGTATCCTTCCTCTCTGAAAATTGCATCGTTTATTATTTATGTATGTTTCACATTATTTCTGGACGTAAGTAGTACATAGAAGCCCAGATTCCTGGGTACTAAATATGATTCGTTACCCCGCTTTTAAGTTCGCGAAGCAGAGTTGCGCGGGTGCTGCAATGAAAATTCGAGGTCGACTTTGCCGTTTAATAGAAGCTATGCAAAGCAGTCTGCAGTTCCTCGATTTCGCCGCTAATGATATCTGAAGGTATCGCAGGTCATATCTCTGATACAAATGATCTGCGCCGTCCCCAGCATCATCGAGCGCCTGGAATCCAAAGCGCTGTCTCCGACTCGCTTTGTTCTCAACCCTACCACAATCATCGGTCCGGTCAATCAAGCTCATCCCTCAAGGTGTATAGCCCTAGCGAGCTGGGCGATAATCTAGTAGATTCGGATGTTGAATCAGCAGCTTCAGGCAATACTTCCGAGATGGACTCAACTACCACTTCTGAGTTTGGGTCTTTGGATTTCCTGGAGGAGGGCAGGGGAGATGACTGGGAAGGTGTGAAAATCTCCGATGGTTGAATTGAGGATCTTCTTGATACATTGCTGGAGAAAATGACTTGCCTAGCTGAGGAATCGCCTTAAAGAGCTGAGACTGAATTGGTACTTGAGACAGCCTGGAAAATGGCTCAGGCCATGACACGCCACGACCGTCTCTGGAGGAGATGGCTGACCGGATTACCGGGTACCACACAGCACCAGCGTCTCCAGCGACCTTGAACCTGAGTCAGAACGAAAGCGACGGGTCCCTGACTTTTCACACTGCTAGATCGATTTCGCCCGTCTCTTGGATTCTTAATGATTGAAGTTTGAGCCGGATGACTGTTCTAGGTTTCAATAGGTGGTCGTATCTTCCAAGAGGCCCTGGGGCCGAGTGAAAAGCTTGCCAGCAAGTTTTGCTTGCTTCAGCCACGAGACACTCCTTTCCGGACAGAGTTGTGTATAGCTGCATATATACGGGTCTGACGAATATATACACCTGATGTTCAGATTGGTGTTGTGTCAGATGACGTTTGTAATTCGAGACTATCTGTACGAGTGAGCTGACATATCGAAGCAAATCCCCGACCTGCACATCTTTATGATACCATAGTCTTTCATGTGAGAATAACACGGTCTTGATGGGTGAACACTACAAAGTCCGACCTGTTGCTTTCTTACTACAGTGCTAGCTGTTGTTTTGCTGGAACTGGCAGGTCGTGATTAGTACTTTAATTATCGGCTTTAGCTTCAGCCTCCTTCAGCTTACCTAGGCAATGTACCTGTAGACGATTTTGTCAGCTCCTGGTCAGTGAAAAGCTTGAAGATTTGCTGGCTTCGGCATGAGCAGCCACAGCATCTAAATTAATCTGGTCCACGGGGGCAACGATTATGTGAAAGGCAGAGATAAGAGGACCAGTCTTTGAGATTTGCATTTTGCGTTATGATAGATGATGTAGCTTTTGATGTTGAAACCTCACATCCGGGCATCAAATTCGTTTGATATATTCTTTACGCTCTTGTGACTTACTAATCAGCGTGATAATGTGACCCTTTAAGCCTCCGACCCATCTGATGATATGATGGTACCTTCTCCGTCAGAGGCCTCCTGCGACACTTCGACGGCTGAACCGACCCAAGAAACCTCTCGCCCAATACCTTCCTGGCCAACCAAGGCTCCAGGTCGGCGAAGGTAGCCAAGCGGAAGTACACGCCCTTCAGTTCCTCGAATTCAGCGCAAACCATCTCGGCAACATCAACATAGAGCTCGTAGGTCCAGCGAAAGCATTCCTCGTTGTCGGGGCCGCCATCGCCATCAAACAGCTGCGAGAAATTGTATACGGCCTGAAAGTCAATCTCCAGGTCAAGTTGGGTCAATCGGGCCTCAGAGGCCAGTCGGGAAAGCGCGGATCGGAGGTCGGCGCGGTATCTAGGGGCACCGAGGGGCGGCAAACCGTTCCAGACCCCAGGCCACGACTTGGCAATGGCGCGGATGTGCCACTCCGGGTGGGGCGCATTTGGGGCGCGGCCAAACCAGTAATAGCACTGGGCTGGAGTGAGGGTGATATTCAGGCGGCGGAGCAGAGGCAGGGCGACGGGAGGCAGGAAGCTCAGGATGGCGCCGAGGTCGTCGTGGCGCACGCGCAGGTTAGCGTCCGGATAGAAGGCCTCTATAGCAGCGTGGCGCATAGCTCTACTTACATAGAAGAGGGCGTTTGGAAGGGCTCTGCAAGAGCAGGTTGGAGAAAAGGCTGCGTAGGTGTTGACGCAGCAGCTAACATGAATATGGTCTGGGTCAGTCGTCCTGACATGCCCAGAAGAGACGGAGCGGAGAAAGGAAATCATGATTTATGGGGAAACATGGGGAGAGACAGACCAGTCCAGGAACGTGCCTGTGCACCTGTTGCAACACTTTGTTGTGTCGTGCGATAGAGCGAATTTCAGTGGCCACTTGAGGAGCCGGCCGTTAATAGCATCTATCGTTTCGAACCGCGCATCGTAACCAGCAAGTTCTGGCGGGCTAAGGTGGGTAAATCTTAAGATTCGAGTCTTGATTTCCCCAGGAAGTAGATCGAAAGGGAAGGCCTTAGTGTTTTGAGAAGGTTCCACAACACCTATAAGATCAAGAGAAGTGTGGCGAGCTATGCTCGCTAGGTGCCTGTCCTTCGAGTCACGTCCTAGCCGAAGAGTACAAGATTTCAACAGGGGCAAGTAACACTTGAGCGGATCCAAAAGGAGGGATATCATAGAGCCATCGTCAGCAGAATCAATATCGCAAATTAGAGTAAAATCCAACTGTTTAGGCCCCAGGCTTGACCCAAGACGGGCGCAAACGAACTCCCATCCATTCAGCATCTCCAGGCCAGCAGGGAACGAGCGCGAAAGAGCAGGATCAGCATCGTTGCTGTGCGTGGAACAAATGCAGCAGCAATCAGGTGAATGTCGCGGAGACGTGCGGATCTCATCATGGCCCCAGGGGCAGGGCCAGCAGTTGAGGCGCACGATGAGGCTCGTCGTGCGCGCAAGCTGGGCCTCGGGAATACACGTAGCCAGCGGAGATAGCATGTCGAGGCGGCCGGCACGGGCGCGCACAACAAATCGATTGGTGCTGAGGAGGACGTCAAGGGCCTCGTCGTGCACGCAGTGACACACTCGCAGCAGCTCCAGCGGTAGACGCGAACACGCACACATGCGGGCGCCGGGCGCCTGGGTGCTCCAGAAGCCATTCAATCGCTTAAGCTGCCAACACGGGTTGCAGGACCCAGCGCCCCGCGGCCGGTTGTCTGATCGGGGGTAGCGCGAGAGGAGGTCGATTGGGCATGGCCGGCTCAAGCCCGTCAGCTCATAGACGGAGCGGCGCGTCTTATAGGGCAAATCCAAGAACGTGAGGGCTTGGGTTATTTCCATCTCGTCCTGTCTCGTTATATCGGATTGTTGTGGTGTTCTTTGGTGTGCCGTTTTGTGCTGGTGATTAGGGATTGGCATTTATAAAACGTGTCTGTTTGTTTGGCTATTTTGGGGATCGAACCAAAATAAGTGGCTTTCCTTATAAGGTAATATCAAACAGTCATCAAACACACCCATTTCTGTGCCATTTTGGGCGAAAGTGAGGTTATCGTCACCTATGTTCGTATTATTTTCCGGAACGAGCTAGGATTAGGGTCCGCGCTGACTAAGAAATCGGAACCGGAAAAAGGATGTGTAAGGGATCCTTCACGTAAATACCTAACCTAACCAGTGGCTTAGGCAGGACCCTGTTGCCCACCAGCTGTCCATGTACAAATTATGTTCTGCATCATCCGATACGGCTATGTACCTAAGTGGAGAACGCTTCCTTATGCAGGAATAGATTCCACGGGCTTCTTTCCCTCTCTATATAGCCGCCGGAATCTTCCCAGACCAAGCAGCAAATTGGAAAATACAAGGATCCGCAGATTCCGAAGCTCCCTGTCGAGCTGCGCCAACGGGTGTCAACCCGCCGAGCTGAACATCGTAGCAGTGCTGCACCACATCACGAGAAGTTGGCTTGAGATCAATGGATATTATGACCCTTCGCAGAGCTAAGTATGCAAACCCTTGGTGGCATGGGCGGCGAGGCCTCCTGGTCCCCTCGAAGAGTCCACGAGTTTGAAGAAATTAGAATGAACAGACTGGGACTACAAGGATCCCATTGCGAAGGCGTGGGTCGAGAAACTGTTATAATACATCGTAGCTGTGCTCATTCGAGCTCCTTCGTCAGGGTAGAGAAGTGGCAAGAAAGATCGGATTATAAGAAGCTGGGTCGCAGGATGTAGCCCAAGACCTGCGAGACTTTGCCACGGATATGCGTGCGTTGACGCGAGTTGATAGGCAGGGCTGTAAACGTCAGTCACAGAAGTAAATAAGGTGCTAGGGCACTTTCTCAACAAAGCCATTGGCCATCTGTCTAATTCCTAACGCCCCAGCGTGGGCGGGTATCTCAAGCGACCGTAATAGCGTAAGGGGGAAAGTCCGCACGATTATAACCTCTCGGGTCTTCACACCATTAACGTAAATATCTGCTTGCTCCGATAATACAGAATCTTGCGTGGTATCAACATCGCCCTCATGACAGAACAGAGGTCTTATAGATCCGCTTTTGACCCCAGTGTTCATCCCTGGGCCATCCCTGATCGTAGCCTCAAGTTTGTCAACTATCTTCTACCTTCCCTCTTACCCCTGAAAGTCCTCCTATCGTAGCGGGAAAGGCTCCCGTATGTATGCTCAGCTAGGCACCACAGTGCCTCAACCATGGAACTCTTTTTCTCCTGGGTGGCTAAGAACACGTAATCCCATCCCAATGCCCACAAGTATTAGTATCTTCGCACTTAGAGCCACAACCGTAATTAATCATTCTGGTAGGCGTATTCTATATCCAATCCGCCATACAGTCCGTCTCATCGCCATTGCCCCAACTGCAACGCTTCCGGTAGTAGCCGCTCTACACAAACACCTGCTCTTGTGACCAGACTACGTGACAGTCCTGTTCGTTCCACTGGCACGTGAGGCTGTTCTGGGCGGGATAGCACGTCTGGTCGAAGTTCGAGTTTTCGTGGCTTACACCGAGGGTCACGGCCTCGATATCGAGTCCTACACTCACGCTTACACCCGTCGTAGTGGTCTTGCAGGCCTGCGTAGCGTTCATCTCGGTTGCGGTGCATATCTGCGTCCCTGTGCAATAGACTGTCAGACATCGCCGGAGGACTACTCCCATGGATTTTCTTCGAGAGTAGCCGTGACCACGAAGTAGTCGTACCAGCACTTTCGAATACTCGGGGATCGATAGGGATGGGTCACATTATCAGAGGTCGCATAGGTTCCCTCTCCGTCGATGTAGGTGCCGCTGTAGCTGTTGGACGTATCGGCGCAGTTTGGGATGCCGTTGCGCTTTGCCAAGACGGGAGCTAAGTTGGGTGTCTTGAGTGCGGGAACTGCGACCACCAGGTGGACAATCAGTCCAAGAAGGTTGGCGAAGATTAAGGATCGCATAGTGGAATGGCTTAGTGAGATGAGAAAGGATGCAGATTATAGTGTCTAAATGGATGGTATAAGTGTATAATCTGCCCTTGAAGAGATGCTTTATTCGATGTGTGAGCTGGTAAACAGTTTTATATCCTGTATTCAAATAGCGCATATGCTAGGCTAAGCAGTAACTTCACTCCATTGGGCACATTTAATCTAATCTCCACTAGGCCTGAACTCACAACATATCTGCCTAAAGTTATACAGCTCTGCAATTTATGAATAACTTTGCTGGCTTATAAAACAGAACTATGAGCAGACTGAAAATTGCCTAGTACTTATATTAGTAAGTACCTTGAATGAAACTATCTAATCCTCTGAAGGTCTGCCTAAATACTAACTATAGATCTAGATGACAATAAGTTTTTTAGTTAGTATGTAGTTAAAGTAAAAACTAGTGGCCAATTTACTAACCGTTACTATATAATAAGGAAGAGTTTCAGCTCTGTTCTGAGCCCTCAAGTGTAGTATATGAGTTATTTCTCTAGTTACCTAGGAATATTAGCAGGCCATAACACGGAAATGGCACCCCTTATATCTTATATATCCACTCTTATGCCTTCGGCTTCATGCTATGCTGATGAGCCTTCAGTTCGAGAAGCAGGGCGAACCTGAGCTATAATGGGCAACAGAGAAATGCGTATCTAGCTCGCCAGCATTATAGTCACCTCCATATCTAAGCTGGCAGTCGTTGTTTCACCATGTTGTTTTATGTCTACTTATGAATGTCTGTCATGAAGAATACTCGCTGTTCATAAGTAGTACAGAAGCCGCTATGTCAAAGAATTATTGGTATAATGTACTTTAGTTGAAGCTGTGATAGCGGGCGAGGCTTCTGAAATTGTACCGACTGTAAGATCTAATGTGATGAGTAAGTACGGTTAAATACCTATCGCTAGTAAAGTATTATCTCCATGCCATCGATAACGGCTCGGTAATAGTGAGAAGGTATTTATTATTGCCTCGATTTCCCCGCAATGCGCCTGTTACCTAGGTATACCAGACGGCAGTATTCCATTTACAACTTGTTCAATTTTACGCAGTCTGGCAAAACTATCGAGTACAATGTCTCTTCTTAACAAGCCCTTGATGCGATGTGTAGTTGTTGTCCTTGCCTTGTTCATCAATGCTTCTCGTGCATATCCTAACATCATAGACGAGCTTGGGCCTCTTCTATCCCTGGGCGCGCAAATTGTGTTTCCGAATTCATCGGAGTTCACAGTCGCTACAGACAGAGACAACATGCAAGACCCGCCCACCTATGCGGTCGTGGTGGAAGTTGCTGTCGAGAGGGATGTGCAAGAAACAGTGAGGCTTAATTACAGGCTGACAGCAACGACTTGACAAGTCAGCTCACTCGTACGCGGAACAGATACAGTTCGCCAACAGACACGGTATGCCTTTCCTGGCGACGACGGGCCTCCATGGGGGAACTACAACTCTTGGGAATTTGCGCGAGGGTATCAATATCAGGATGCGAAAAATGAATTGGACTGTGATCGCCGCAGATGGTCGAAGTGCTATATTTGGAGGAGGCATACTCGGCGTGGAAGTCAAAGATCGTCTCTGGACAGCAGGAAAACAAACGGGTATGCACCTCTAGTTGCGCAGCAATTTTTTTCACAAGTCACGAGTAAAGAATACTGACCTGGTCTAGTTACTGGGGCATGCGATTGTGTTGGTCTCATGGGACCCCTTCTTGGCGGAGGCCATGGATATCTCCAGGGCTTTTATGGTCTTATTTCTGACAACCTGATTTCGGCCCGTTTAGTCCTCGCAAGCGGCGAGGCGATCTCCGTATCTGCCAGAAGTCATTCGGGTGAGCTTTCTGCATTCTTGACAAGCCACCTACACCCCGACTTTGGTTTATGTTCTCTCCAGCCATATATTAACATAAAAGCATAGACCTTTTCTGGGCACTCCAAGGAGCAGGGCACAACTTCGGGATCATCACCGAGGTTCAAAGTCGTATCTACGATGTCCCACCAACCGGTTGGGCTTATGCGAAATACATATTCACCCAGGACAAGGTTGAGGCTATTTTCACCCAACTCAATAGTTGGACTATCAACGGAACCAGGAACATGCCTGTCAATTTCATTAATAAGAATGCATTCGCTCGCATTTCATCCATTGACCCTAATAACGTTAGTGACCTTTTGAAAGTCAAAAGTTTGACGCCTCAGCTATGTGCGAAAGCTAACAATTATCAGGCAGTGATTATTGTTACTATCTTCTTTCAAGGTGCCGACATCGTCCCAGATACCTATACTTTGCCACTTCTATCGATAGGACCAGTGGTAGTGGCCGCAAATGCTACGGACTATACCGGCCTGACTCTCATCGACGCTACCACGATCGACAGCACCGTATGTCAGCAACATAATGCTGTTAATATGATGTTTCCAATAAGCTTCAAGTCCTATCATATCAAAGCGCAACGGTCTGCCTTTGATTCCTTCAACGCATTCACTACCGATGACACATTTGATAACTCTGCGGTGCTGTTCGAAGCATACTCGACACAAGCTGTGAAAGCCGTAACAAGCGACAGCACAGCCTTCCCTTACCGGGGAGATAATATTCTGATGTATGCCAATGATCCTTTTGGAATCTTCTTGATAACCTCCCATACCAATTGACCGCCTATAAGTACACCAGTTGTTAGCTACGCCGTGAATACGACTTTAGACGCTAAAGCTATTGCCTTTGGCACGAGCTTCAGGCAAGGCCTCCACGAGGCGGATGGGAGCTCTGGGATGCACACATATGTCAACTACGCTCATGGAGATGAGACATTCGAAGAGATGTATGGATATGAAGATTGGAGGATAACTCGGCTGAGGACATTGAAAGACAAATATGATCCAATGGGAAAATTTGACTTTTACGCTCCTATTGGTGTATATCGGAATCAGAGTGTTGTCTTCTGATACTGAGCTAGTTCTCAGACATTTCTGGACTCTTATACATAGGGGACCTGGCCTTGACTAAAACCTTGCTCAATAGTCCGATTGAACTCTGTTCAAACAGCCCTTGCCTACCTAAAGAGGCAGTGACTGGGCACCGTTAGCGACTCATGCATTATATTGCTCCTCTACCTAGGCATAGTGACTGGAAGATGGATTTTCGGCAATAAAAAGTGACTATATGCACTCCGTATATGGCAAGCCCTGCGACAACAAATCACCAATTGCGAGTGGAATATGAAAGGGATGATGTACCTAGGGGATCTGGTCTCTCCCAAGTGTAATAGTGCCTTGATAGGCCCTGCTGGAGCTGTCTCTCACTTGGTAAGCAAGGCATTATCAATGCAGAGACGCTGAGCTGCAGTGTGTACCTAGGTAGGTCATCATCATGATGACTAGGTTCGACACTATGATATAGAGTGTGGCATCCTATGGGCTGGATAAATTTGGAGCAGCATGGTAATAGCAAGCTAGCAGCCTAGCGCTTATATCACCCTCTGAGTCAAATGGGCATTATAGCCTTTAATGGAACACAAATTCTGTCATCGGTGCAGGTGGGTGCTTTCGGGATTATTCAGCCTGCCCCGGTCTCGTTCGATATGTATTATGATCCGTAGATGCCCCACATAGGATAAATCCGGGTAAGAACGTGCCTTAGCGCTGATTAAAGACGGCAATGCTTCGTGGGACTGATACTGTAGGACCTATGTGATTGTCGCCAATTTTCTGGGTACCCTTATGCCTGTCCCTGGACCTCCACTAAGATTCATTGGACACTTCGTGTACTTCTCCACCTTGCAATCATATAACTGCTTTAGATGTCCAGAGTTTTTAATATGCCAATACCTCCGTGAGAATACCTCCGTGAGAACTGATGTGAGATCCTCTGTCCTCACAACATAGCAGCTTACACGCATCATCCAATTCTGATATAGTTTTGCGAATATGGCAAGGCTTATATCGGCCCTCACTCTCCGCGGTTGGTCGAATCGGCATTTACAGATGCAACATATTGTTTGCATCAGTGTGTGGGCGATTTTGGGTGCCTGTCTGGTTACCCCCCATAATAGCAGGATAGGCCAAATAGCTTGGAACCGAGGGTCCACCTACTATGATTTAACACCGCTACAAAATAAGCTCTCAGCGAATGCCAGCGTGATATACCCCAATGACACCACCGCCTTTGACACTGCGACGGCCCGATGGTCTTCTTACGATGCTCCTAAAGTCAGCGTTGTCGTGGTTCCCGGAAGCGAGAAGGACGTCGCAGAGACTGTAAGTTCCACTGGGATGCACTCTTCCTGTAGCGCAGGCAAGGTTCCTTATCTTAGGACAGGTTAAATACGCTGCCGATAATGATATTCCGTTTCTTGCTGTTAATGGAGGCCACGGCGCCATCACCACGGTTGGTAGCATGACCAGCGGAATCGAGATTTGGATGCATCAACTCCATCAAATCAAGATTGCGGAAGACGGCAAGTCTGTTACCATCGGAGGCGGTGCATTGTCAGGCAACGTTACACATGATCTCTGGACTGTGGGAAAGCAGACGGGTGAGTCACTGCCTCGCATGGCTGAAGCGGTATCATGACTGACGCGGCGCAGTCACCGGAGGTTGTGAGTGCACGAGCTTGCTTGGGCCGGGGCTTGGAGGCGGCCACGGCTGGCTTCAAGGGCGACACGGCCTCATTTCAGATCAATTTCTGTCTATGAATATTGTTCTGGCAAACGGTACCTCGAGGACTATCGACAGCAGCTCTGATCTCTGGTGGGCCATTCAAGGGGCTGGCCACAATTTTGGTCTTGTCACCGCAGTCACTTCCAAGATTTATGATATCGAATATCCAGTCTGGGCCTACAAGCATTATGTCTTCACCGGCGACAAAGTCTATCAAGTCTACGATAACATCAACAAATACCTTCTGAAAAATGGCACGCAGCCAGTAGACATTGCTAATTACGGGTACTTGTACAACAATCAGAGCATTAGTGACAAGGTTAGTTCCGGCGTCCTCTAATAAGTCAAATACTTGATGCTGATGCGGAAGAAAGCCTCTTCTCGGATTATACATCTTACAAGAGGGAGTTACACAGGTGGATCCGCTATACACATCCAATTTTGATAGCCTCCAGCCTACAAGTGTAAACATCGGCTCGGGTAATTACACTGAGATCGCCAAGTGGGTCGGCTGGGACTTCAACGCGAGCGTATGCCAGAATAAAGTGGGAGGCACTGCTTCGTTACGGTTCCCTATCGATCTGGTAATCTACAACGGAACAGCGCTGCAAAATGCTTATGACCTCTTCGCAACAGCTGTGCAAGACACACCAGCGCTCAATGGCTCAGTCATCTTGATCGAGGGCTACGCTACGCGAGGCTTACAATCTATCCCTCAAGACTCTACCGCCGTGAGCTTTCGACAGTACAACTTGCTACTATCGCCTCTCATGAGATATGTGCCGGATGGAGAGGCGCTCGCAGCCAAGGCAATTTCCGTCGGCCAGAGTTTACGTAATGTTCTCCGCGAGGGTACTGGTCGCAAAGATTTCCATGCATACGTCAACTACGCCTTTGGGACGGAAACCAAAGAGGAGATGTATGGACATGAAAAGTGGCGCCAAGACAAGCTTTTGGCGCTCAAGAACAAGTACGATCCGTATCGGAGATTCAGTTTCTATGCACCAATAGCCTAATCGTTGCTTTGCTCGGATACATCTTGTCGATGGAGGAGATGAGATCTACTATCTCTGCAGTTTATAATCGATAATCATTGCGGGCGTTGACGCTCGAGGAAAAGTCGTTCCCAGTCTAAATTTTATCGTGCATGTTCCAACAAAAAGCGCTGGTTATAACTCCCTGGGTAGACATGGGGCCCATTCTTTCTGGTCTGTGATCGAGACCGCCAGCTGGGGGATCTGGAATACTATATCCGCAGACAACCTTGTCGTCCAAGTCGCTCCGTCGAGCACTTCGTGGGTCTTCCTTCTCGTGCTGCATCAACTGCCATAACTGAAATCTAAACTTCTCCGTTGTATATCTCTCATTCAGAAAGGCGGTAAAGTCCTCTAGGTTCATTATATGCTCTACGTCTCTTTAGCTCCACGTGCTTTCTCGAAGAAGGTCACCGACTTTCTCATCTATCTGCAATACATAACACATCAGGTGTTGAACGTACCTAGATTTGGAATTTGTTGAGGCTTTCTCCCGGGGGACTCCCGAGTCTGCTTAAGCGCTTCCAAGTAGGTACTGTACCTCCTGGTTCTCGTTCAGTGAGACAGGGGCACCCCGCCACCGCAACTTCGTCCTGGCTGTTTCGTGCATGCAGCGAGTTTGCAGCTGACTAACGATATAAGGCAATGATTTGAGTTCGATTAGCTGTGTGTCTACGTGAATAGTGTGCCCAGAGCATCGAAACACTGGCTACCGAGAGCGGCATAAAGAGGGGAAGCAGGCGCAGTTCAGCCATCAAGAGTAAGACCTAGGCAGTCCTAATTAATAGTGAGTAAAGTCCTTGGAGATAAGAATCCAGATAGCTTCTTGGAATGAAGGTTTGGTGGAGATGCTACCCCCGAATCTGATTCGCAGGCTGCGACTTTGCCAGCTCAAGTTCGTAGGTATGATGCGCGGCAGATCCTTATTGCGAATACAACACGTCACTATCAGGCTTAACACAGTCCCGCGATTTCGAAATATTGTTACGGGCTGAAAATAAGGATCTTGGATTATAAAGACCTAGCACTTTACAACAATCTGCTTACGCCACGTCACTCCAGTCCAGGTACCTTTATACTACGTACCTGGGTCAATGCGAAAATGGAGCATAGTCGGAAAATAGAAATCATGCGAGACCAACCTCAATCAAACATTCAACACCATGGCCTGCCTCCTTTGCCTCCCAGATGTTGACGATTTTAAGTCCAGCCTTTTCTTCGATAAGCTGGTGCCAGTCTTTGTCTGTACGCTCTTTGGAGGAGAAGCCGGCTAGCATGACGATGTCCAGGGCCGTCGTCTCCCAGTACGCTTTCCTCGTAGGGATCACGTTCTCATTAATCAAAATCTTGCTATAGCCCGGCTCCATAGCATCTGCAATCCGCTTCAAAATTTTGGCGCAGACATCATCTGGCCAATCGTGAAGGACAGAATGCATATAGTAAGCACGAGCTCCTATCCAGAGTTAGCGAAACAATATGAATGTGTCTCGGGGACATGATGCATGAGAATTGCTCACCCTTTACAGGCTGCTCGTCGAGGAAGCTATATGGCATCGGCTTGATGGCCCCGTCGAGGTCCTTCAGTTGCTCGATGACCGTCGGGAGATCCTGTAAAATTAGCGTGCCAGGATGATCCGGGTGAAATTTGTGGAATTGGACCAAGTCATGGCCCAAGCTGCCACCAATGTCGACGAGAATCGGCGCGTTGGGGTCGGAGCTGAAGCCGTCGATGAGTTTTTCTTGGACGGGGAAGAAGTTGGGACCACACCATGGGGGCCGTCCCTGCCGGTATCCGCTCATATGATTATTGAAATGAGTACCGTAACCCTGCTCCTGCTGCCATGAAAACATGTCCTTTTCCATGTTGAAAGCGTACATAAGGGAAGTTCTACGCGCATCTGTGGGCTCTGTACCCCAACCTTGCTTCCGTGAGAACTCGTGGAATTTGAGCTGACCATGTGTAGTACACGAATTCCTATGACTCTGTTACTGTTGGAATCACAGCTGGAAAAGATGATGTGAAACTTACATGGCAAGATAGCTGTCCCCGATCTTGTCTAAACTTAGAGATTTAATGAAGTTATTCGACTTGTAAGTGTCCTCTTCAACCTCTTCAATATAGCTCATAGCACTTAGATGGCGCAAAAGTCGGCCTAAGGTTTCGTCACGGGTCACATTCTTATAATTCTTGAGATTAGGGTTACTACTTACTAAGCACATTCTCATTCAGTCCGAGTCCTTCCGCAAGTTCAGAGACCTTTTGTGGTCTATCGCCACTCTTTGCCATGACCTTCCATAGGTGCGAGTCTACACCATAGCTGATAGCACCAAGGACACCGCCCTGGATATTGGCTTTAATCAACATCAAGGCGGATGGAGGAAAGACAACCTATCATAATCCACGTTCGAATAACGTACCTGAGACCAGACATGCTTTATCATGGTTTCTGTCGGTGTCTCAAGGGCGAGCACCATCTTACGGGCCTTGATAATTAGATTCTGGCGCGCTCTAGGATCCCCGGTATTCAAGGCTTCGACTTCTTCTTTGATCTGCTGCATCATCTCAGGCACAGCGTCGATGTTGTTGGGCTCTAGGGAAATATCAACCGCCGATTGCTGGCTGCTCAGACTCTGAGTCCTATCCATCATCGTTATTACAGTCGATATGATTTTATAGAAAAGGAAAGCTGTGACACTTAAGAAACGTTACTCTTGAGGAAAGAAGTAATATCATATCCACAGCGAGCACAAGGGTATTGAAGTGATAGACGTTCGACATCTGCAGCTTGATCCAGAATTTATATAATCCGCGGTGATGAGTGCCGATCCCTGACTCACCCTGTCATCCGGACATGAACAGCCTCAACGAGCACTTCACTAGTTAGATGCATCATTCCAGCACATTCGCACAACCAAGACTATGGCGCTTAAGTCATACTGTCGGGATCTATTTCCTCAATTTAGCCACAGGCGATGTCTATATCACTTACTTGCAGACTAATGAGCATAGTGTCAGGACTGGAATGCAGGTGATGGCTATGAACGAGATTGAGCCTCGCTTGGACGAAATATTGCAGATCATGACCGACATCATGCGAGAATGCATGGGGAAGCGTCAGCTCTAGAGAACAACAGTCACGTAGCATTTCGTCGTATATGCAGAGTTATCACCGTCAAGTGGAGCATCCTATCATCTCCAAGTTCTGGGCGATCCAACGTCTTCGCACAGTCCAACACCCCGCATCCATGGTCCGACTATAGCTTATCATGGTGGTGCCATGCTGACCCATGAGTAGCGCGTGATTGAGACCCTGACCACCCATCATACCTAGAGTACCTAGGTAGGTAGGTATACAAGGATGGAAGTGCTGTACTCCGGGCGCTAGTTCAGAGGGCAGAGTCCGCTCGAATAAGCTGGATTATGCTTTCCAGATATCATCACAACTTTAGAATGATAAATTCCACTGCAAAGGGTTTCTCTCTAATTTAGCTCTGCGGCCAGGCCTCGACCGCGCTGTCAACTCTAGCTAGCGGCACAAAGATGGAAGACACTTGGCCTTCTCACAATTGGACAAGAGCAAAAGACGATCCACTATACTATTGCGCGGTTTGTCCAGAGATACATCGTTTGGATTGACTAAGATGGCGGTTATATCACTCCTTCGAGGCTCTCAAACCCAAGCCGAAGACATAATTGGGATGCCTTTGGTAATGGCTGAGAATCTGGTTTATGCTTAGTCTGTTCGCGGTATATGGTTTGCTTTCCGGCTAGGGATAACTAGACAATCTACTCTTGGACCTCTCTATGGACAGCCTATGTCTGGCTCAGCGTATTCCCTTCGCAAAGTGTTAATACGGCGGAGGTATATTGGAGGCACGAATCACTATGTCAAGTTAAAGAAGCAACCTATAACTCCAGTTGATATCACTGCATTCGTGAATTCATATATAACAATACATCCAACCACTATCGTATACAAATTGCAACTCATCCTGAATAAAAGGTTAAATCTTTGATGTGCTTTGGGACTTGGCCTTATAGAAATTGATAAGGTGCGCTTGGTAAAGAGAATTGAAGCTAATGTAATATATATATATGCAGCGAGTAAGTAATAGCCATCTACAAAACTTCAACAATCTTATGCCTAGCTAATACTGACTTCTCGTGCTAGACTTTGTATTATTCTTGAATTTCTATATGTTCAGGTTGATAAATCCATTTACTATAGACTATACATCTGAACTCGTTATTTGGACTATGTAGCTCCATATAAAGCTCAAGCATTCCCATTAGCTCCCACCTAATTTGCTTGGTGGGACTATAGCACTGGATGGATTATCATGATCCATTCTATCCCTATCTTCCAGCCGTAACATGATGCTTTTCGGAGTCATGCATCATAAGTATCTAGAAAAGATTGATTATGCAAAATTTCTCATGCTTAATTATCTAATAGTCAACACTTTGCCGAGTTTGTTACTTTTTTGAACGAGCAACAGAGGAAACAAAGCTGACTTAACGATTCCAGAAAATAATAAAAGTCAGAAGAATATTTAATCCGGCAAAACTACCATGGCTCCTTCTTTTTTCCAGGCGAGCATAGTGTTAATTCGTTAAGTCCAAGAGTATATCTCAGGCTTTTGAGACTAGTAATCACACTAATAAGATACAGAAGATATAGTACTTCCAGTGCAAGTTCTCAGTCACTATCAAGAATTGGAGCTGAGATCTTGGACGAAATATAGGTATTATAGGCCTCCTATATATCACTCATCGGAGTATCGCTTGCTCTGCATTCATTCGAGAGCTTTTAATACTTTAAAATAAGGAATTGATTTTTCATTAATCTTGCTACTCTGTATCACTTGAATAAAGTGGATTTTAAGACATATTATGCTATGGAGTAGACGTGAGGAAAAGTCGTAAAACAAATAGTAGCAACTGCTAGTTTTACATATACGAAGCAAACTTGCTGCGCGATAAATCAAATTATGGAGTAGAGGTAAGCCTCTCACCTATTCTCGATTGATTTCCATTTATAACGAAGGCATTCATTGTCGTAAAGTCTACTGTCGGTGGACTGTGACCAGTGGATTGATGGCCGTTCGAAAGGAATTTGCGAAAAGAAATTAGTATACGGACGATGCAGGAGGAATAATTAGCTACTGAATCAGAGCCTCAAAGGGCTAGGTAAATAGGCCCTGTAGAATGACCAATCAATAATCCCACATCTACCCCAAGGTATGGGACTTTGACCTGTAAACGGGTGTCTACAGAAGACTTGGGTGGACGTTCAGTCTTTTCAATATAATCGAATTCTACACGTAATTACTTGTGTGCCTTGGAACATGATATAGCTCATCACCGGTTGTAATCGGTAGCGACAGGATGAATTGATCGAATGTTAAGATACTATACGTGTTCTTCCCGTTATGCCCATCAACGTTTGTCCACCTGGGCAGATGCTCCCTCTCTTGCTGAGCAGGCAGTAGTTGCAGCATTGTCCCCACATTATCGGTCATGAGAAACTACAGCAACTTTTAGTCAAAAAGCAGCCATGACGTGCTACATATATTGCAGCCCTGATTTTTTCGCCCCATTGTGGCCGCAAGCTACAGGTCCTCCAAGGTTGCTGGGTGGCTGTAGTCATGATTCGCCCACGCTCCCGCACCGGACGTCGCTTCCGCCGACGCGCTCGTACGGTACTCTGCCATCGAAAACTCGGTCCATCCCCCGGATGTTTGGGGCTTATTCGGATCATGATAAACCGCGTGGAATTTAGTGCGGTCGCTATTGTTGTAAACTGACCTGTGGACACCTGGGTTGCCCTTAGTCCATGGTTGCTGTTGTCCTGGGAGCAAGGGCGAATGCGTATATGGCGGCCCCGAATAGTTGGGGTCATCTTTTCCTTGCGGAGTGACTTGAAGCGGCAAGCCTTCGTAATTTTGATAGCCACTTGGGTATCTTGAGCCACGATTTCTGCGTTTCACAGGGGGTGGTGCGTTAGCGACTTGCGCTCGAGCATCCCTGGCGTATATGTAGGTAGCATCCGGCCCGGCGGCAGCCACAATAGTATTACACGGAACGCTTCCGAAATCATAATAAGACGAATCGGTTGGTTGCCGATGGATTCCAGTCAAGGTCCCGCTGCTTTCATCTGATCTTCGTCCGGACGAGTGCTGGGTTGCTTTCCCAGACGATCGATGGGAACTAGAATGCTTCGACTGACTGGAGTGATGTGAGCGTCCCATGGCGATGATTTTAGTAAACTTGAAGGTTGGTTTGCTTGTATCAATGTAGCGTACAGAGGTCGGTAAAGTGCAAAGTGACGAAAGTGAGTATATAATAGTGATCTAGCACCAGAGAGTTGATTGAATTGGGTAATGGTGAACCAGCACCATCCAAGGTTTGGGTATGTATTGTTGGAGTGTGAAGAGATGGTTATGATTATGGCCTAATTTCGATCTTTTGTGTACATTATGAATGGACATCTTTCGTGTTCGATGCGGTGGTGCTCGGACTTTATATAAAAATCAGGCAACGTCTACATATGACTTTCTTGCCTCCAAGTTATGTGCTCGCCCCTTCTGGTATTGATTATAGAGAAACTCAAGCCCCTCTTCGTGGGTCAATCGGCTTGGACGATGGGTTGATGGCGCAAGTCGACGACCGATAGTTGACCAACCTCGTTAGAGATCAGGGCTGGTCTACGGGCCCTACAAATCAGTGTGTCGCTTGACTAGGCAAAGGACCACATCTGACCGTACAGGCCCGAGGCCTGGCTTCAGGGAGGTCTATATACGCGGATACTAACTGGAAAAACCGCCTACTGCCAAAGTTCTGCTTGGTCGGGTTGCATTGGATAGAGGTCGGGGGATACTTTCCAATGCTTCACACCTTGGACTTGGCCAGGCCTGGACACGCTGTCTAGAAGCTTCTGTCTTTTACCGCCTCTATATAACACTGGCCTTGTTGGGTTTGCACTACAGGGTTGATTGGAGAAGCCCATCGTGAATTTTGCGTGAGTTCTTGTGAGACTGCGACTTCTAATGTCGTACACTTCGAGGAACTAATGTCTCATATGGCAGTAAGAGACGGCATTGCGTATACACGTACCGTGAGCATTATATAGTCCTACATAACCCTCTTCGAGATAACACAATAGCGACTTTGAATTTTCCAAACATTGCTTCCCCGGTAACAATCATTATCATTTAGGAGGAAGTAAAAATTGAGTTATATGCTAAATCGGTATGGGTATTTCTAATTCTATCTCATGCTGCCAGGTAGGCCATGCACATCGCTTCTGGCGCGGCCTAAACCCTCTCAGGTTGCAATATAACATGCATAAATAGCATATTCGCCGCCTGTTACGGTCTGGCCAGACACAGGGCTAGGCTAGGCCAGGACATACAGTCACATGCTAGGCCTTCAATGGGCTAGGTGCGTGTTTGTCCGAGCCGTGGAATAAATGGCCTTAGTCATAATAAATATAACATCTTACCAGTTTCACTTATGCTGGCACTTGGTCTATATACAGTCAATGTGAAATTCTACCTCCCTGCTTGTTTACCAAATATAATGCGGCCACGACCTACTTTGGCGCTACTAAGCGCCACTACCACTATCAAAGTTGGTATAGCCGCCACCAACTAATCGCACAGCCGCGATCGACCCCGCCCTGTGCCTCAGTTTGAGTTCCTGGTAGCCAGGGCTTGCCTCTTCAATCCCACGGAGAATCGGCTGCTCTCTACTCCCCGATGACTCTCGGCCAGCAGCTTCGAGTTCATCGGAAAAAATCATCCTGCATGTTCGGTCAGGGCCAGTGATGATCTCTTGATGGCTTCACAATACTGGAAAGTCACAAACAGCGATTTCCTTCCTGAAAAGCTCTGCACTTAAGTGCAACTGCTTCGTCTCCTTTTTCGCGATAGGTTGAGCGCCAGCTATACACTACGGGTCATTCACAGTCATTATGGACGCCGAACTGCGTAGAATTGAGGAATCAAAGGATGACAACGATAAGCGATCCGCCATCTTCGCTGTCTTCAACGAAAGCCTGCGGAACTCTGCACCAAATTCCGCGGCGAAGGCCGCGTCAATCGTGGATGGTGTGCTTCGTGTTCGTGCCTCCATCGAGGACACGGCACTTGAAAAAGAAGACTTCAACTGGCAATTCTGGCAGTTGCTTGTCGAATTCGCCGAGGCTGCACCCCCGGATCATCTCTGGCAACAAGTCCTGCTGGAAGTTGTGGACGATCTGAGATCACGTGCGAGACAGAATGGCGATGTCGACTTAATCAAAGGGAGTCTGGATGACTTGACTACGATAATCATTGATACTTGGGCTGGAGGTATGTTGCAACGGATGCTCTATGATCCGGTGGAAGAAACTCCCGAGGCTGGCTGCTAACGATGAGTTTCCCAAATGATAGAACCGACGGGTGGGTATAAAGGTGGCGATATGCTCTCGGAAGAAGAAGAAGAGGACTTGACTCGCTGGATGCACCTGAATTCTTTTATTGCCCGGTTAACAAATACTATACCACAGAGGGAACTGCGATGGACCAACATGTGTGTGTATCAAGTCCGCAAACCGTTGGAGCAAAGTCTCGAGGAAGTTGATTCGAAGGTTGTGGATTGTTGGCTCTGGATCTGCACCGAATGGCTGCTGCACGCTGCCCGGACTCTGCATAAGTTCGTGTGCTGCGCCGATGAGGACAAGGTAGGGCCCCGGCCCCGGGACAGGATTAGCCCTACGTACTCCACTGGTCCGCTTGCCAAAGACTTGCCAGATCAGAGTGCGGAACGGTGGGATTTCTGGATCACCCGGTTGAAAGCCATGTCTGGACGGTCTGAAGAGTTGGACCAAAGGCTTGCAGAGGTCACGCACAGTATGGAAAATATGAGAACGGTTTCGTGAGTGTGAGAAGTTCTGTGTGCAGGGGCAGTTCCACGTGACGATCAGGACGTAGGACGAGATATATAACATGCAGCAGAAGTCGTCCTCAAAGTCTGCTACAATTTATATATATGACCGACTTCCTACTATCGAGATTCGAGGGAAATGTTATCTTTAATGATCTCATATATTATATTACTGGGTATATAGACACTACATGGCTAAATCGACTGGGGTACATTTCACTCAGATTTACTCGGAATATATTCACCCCTTTCTGTGCGTTGTTTTCTGCCCTTCACTTCGGAACAAAGTTCAGCAGGGTCAAACTCTCAGAGTAATACCTGCTGTCGGTATCTAGATAAATAAAGAGTTCATTACATAGTAACATTTCCGTAATTTTCTTAGCCTTGATCATTTTTCCCACCCCCTTCTTTATCTCTGAATCTTGGCATTTATAAGCTTCCCGCAGCGTGCATTCCTCTCGAATAGAAATTAAGATATCTCATGATAGACTTGATAGTGGTGGAAGAAAGAGCTCAACTGGGACAGTAAGGCCCTAAGGGTCGTGTTTAAATAAGAGGAAAAACCTGGAAAGCCCTTATACCTTACCCCTGACTATCAGAAACAGGACATAAGTGCCTTTTGATCTATAGCATCAGTATCCAGTCTAGACTGCCACGGTGTATATAAAGGACGCAATCTTGTGTCCCAATCCACGGAGTGCACCGCCCCCTTGGCTTTCAAAGCGTCAGACAAAACCCTATAATTATTAACAGAGGCCCCAGTTCAAGGTGGGTGAAGCCATTCTCATCCCGCACAGACATATTGATCCCCTCCATCTCAACAGTCCCAGTGCTGCACTTTGATTTCTCTCCATGGCTGCCACATGGAGCGGGGTATAACCACGGTGGTCACGTGTATTACGCCGCCCAGACTATGGCAGACGAATATAAGCGGGCGCTTGTCCTGATGTGCGAATTGCCGCCGTTTGGCTATCAATCTTTGAAGATGTGTTCGTGCGTAGTCTTCCACGCGTGAAGAAGATCCTGTAAAGGCGAGGCCAGAGTTGTAGCCGTACGTGAATACCCGCGCGAATGGTATGTCCTGCGGAAGGAAGTCGGCTAGCCACAGCTTATCCCCATCCGTCCAAGTCTTCAAAGGGTTGCCATTTAGGCCATGTACGGCAACCATGCTTTTGTGAAACTTCAGTATTCTTTACATCTACCTGCAACACGCACGGATTATAATGCCCATTGACACATACTCAATGCTTGTCTCCTGTATTTGAACTTGATAGCCCTCCTCCTTCAACGGCCATAGCTGAAAGAGTCCGTAAAGACCGTCCTCATCCAGACCTGGGTCAAGATTAGTCAAGTTATTGAGGGTCTTTCTGACTTGGGCAAAGTCACCTCGAGGTGAATCTAAACACGCACCCCCGTCGCGCTCGTCAGAGACCCGTCCTAGGCGCTCCAGAAGCTTCGCCATATTTATTTGGATCGAACGTGGTGAAAGGGATCTCAGATGTCATTAATGGAGTACGGGTTGAGTGAAGTATACAGGCAAAGCAATTGTTGTAGTAACCCGCACCTGATCTGTTGTATCACCAAGCCTAATAAGCACCTAAGTAGGAGGATGCTGTTCGAAGTGTCAATCCGGCACAGCGTCAGCACAAGTACGTCCGTAAGCCGGGCTGGATGGTAAGACAACGCGGTCGCCAACAGGTAGATCCAATGAGCCCTGGAGATGAGCGTGGGGGCTTATTTGCTCCGGAGCCATGCGTCGCCATGTATCCTCTATGTATTATGGGCGCTAGCGCACTCTTCGTCGATGGTTTATCACAGCAGCCGTAACAGTGAAGGTTTAGTCGAGTTTAAAAAGGTATGGTGTATTTAAAACCTTTACTCATCTCAAAATCATGGCAAGTCATAGTTCAGACCACCTTGGCCTCCAGAACAATGTCCTTAGCTTGGACAACCGGGAGCGGCCTCAGACCATCAATGAAATGCTCCTTAGTTTCTGCACGCCTTTTTGCTTCCTCGTATGAAGCACGCGAAGTACGTACAGCTGCAGAGCCTCTCTTAAGCATCTCTCCGTTATATTCGGCAACCTCTCTTTTGACCGCCGCAATGTCAAGACTTTTGTCCTGCTTACTCAGAGACACCAGTGTGTTCGTAAGTTTGATGGCATCGATCATTGTATGAAACGCACCGACA
The DNA here is from genome assembly GCA_027946555.1 of Gnomoniopsis sp. IMI 355080. Classification (NCBI taxonomy): domain Eukaryota; kingdom Fungi; phylum Ascomycota; class Sordariomycetes; order Diaporthales; family Gnomoniaceae; genus Gnomoniopsis; species Gnomoniopsis sp. IMI 355080. The sequence continues at coordinate 107,379 of JAPEVC010000083.1, read as the reverse complement.
CCTCCGGATGGTGTCATGGCATGAGCACTATCGCCCACCAGTATGATCCTGCTCGCCGGTATATTTGCCAACTCAAAGTCTTTCCACACGTGCAAGTCCTGCCTGACGCCCTCGGTGGGTGTCAGCTCAAAGATCTCTCTTAGTTCGGAAGCAAGCGGAGCGACCGTCTTCAGGACATGATCCAACTTTTCTTGCTGCGATGCCACCTGCAGCCAGTGATCGGGCTTCGTGATGTCCTCATCTGGCTGCATAAACATCCAGTAAAACCGACCAGACGTTCCTTCCGGCATGGTGTGGTGCAGCCCAACAAACCCAATGAAGCCTAGCTCTGGATTGATGAGATTGTAGGCGCTGTGGCCGAGCGAAAGCTGGCGCTTGAAGGCGTCCCCTGACAGGGTCACTTCACCCACAATGGCGCTGAGGGGTACAGTGTTGAGCAATTTGTTGTTAGAAGTCTGCAGCAGGCTTTCTCGCACTTGACTACTAGCCCCATCGGCGCCGATGATAAGATCTCCCGTGGCAACAGACCCATCGTCGAAGAACACCCGGGCTGCTGCGTCATCTTGCTCAACCCGTAAAACTTTCTTGTTCCATTGAACAGGAATTCTAGTCAGAAGCCAGTCTCGGAGTTTAGACCGCTCCGACCGAATCATTTTAAACTGGGGTGAGTCCTGATGATGCGTGCGAGTTAGTATAGGCACGCCCTTCCTTTGATGTGACTGGTTTTCGACGAACCTGAATACCAAATTTGCCCTCTCTGTATCCATAGTACCAAACTAGCTGGGCGGGCAGAGTTAGAGGAGCAAGATGATTTGTCGACTCTTCCAAGTCTGGCATGTCGGGCGGAAGAATTTGTTTCAGCTGGTCGATAATTCTGTTTGTACGTCAGCAAGAATTCTCTTCAGGATCATGTCACGCTCGAGAAGAACAAATCCACATACGTGTGTATAGCAATGGCCCACCCTTGAAAGCGAGCGTTCTTGTCGACATCACGATCGAAAATCTCATACGAAAGGCCCTGCTTTCGGAGGCTCTGAGCAAGCACTAGGCCGCCTATTCCAGCTCCAATGATGATGACGTGCATTGTAAGATATTGAGTATATGTACCCTGGAAGTGTCTTGGAATGCATCAACGATTGTCCAGAACCTGTGCTGATATTGACACAAGTTATACACAAACTTAGCAAAGAGCATATTCTTCTTTCGCGACACAAAATGTTTAAGACCGGCATTTAATTCGACCCGCGAAGGTACGTACCAAGATACTATCTGGGTGTTGTCATGTAATTCAAAATTCTTGGGCGGACTGCTGGATCCGCTAGTTCGGTGCTTACTGTCACACCCAGCTGCATCTTCGGTGGTATTTCGCTAGTCTTTATTGAGTACCTGATATGATATCTCCGATGAGCGTAATTGAACGTATTATTCTACAGAAAATAAGTACACAGTATTCCAGGAGGTTTCACGTATCAGCTTAGGGTAGAACGAATGCGGGTGCGAATGCGAATTGATCCGTTCCAAGGAAAGCACGCGGCGAGTGGCTTAACCAACGGTCATGATCCCGAAACATTGTACCGCCGTAAAAACAAAAAGAAAATTCGATGGAAAACCTCCGACGAAATTGTTTTGTAAGCCTCCAAGCGGAGCCCGACTCAAATCATTTCGCCGCCGGGAAGGCTACTTGAGACCTCCCCGGTCAGTCCTTGTGAAAGATGCATCAGGCTCGCGGTAACGGAGCAATGTTGGATTGCAGATGCAAATCAGCTTTGACTTGTGCCATGGTGGCCTGTTCACCCGGGAATTTCGGACAATCTAGATAAGGTCTTGGTCATACCAGCCTGGTGAAGAGTAGAAGAGTCCCGTTGTAGGAATACATAAAGTGCCACGCTCATAAATTTCGACTGAATGTTCCCCTTGAACCTCATCCTGGCATCATTCACATATTATTCAAACCAAGCGACAATGGCCCAAGACGAGATAAAGCTACCACTAATTGATCTCAGCGGGTATACCAACCCCAAGAACCCCGGAGACAAGGCGCGAGTCATCGCCGAAGTCCGAGATGCTTGTTCTCAATTTGGGTTCTTCCAGGCCACAGGCCACGGTGTCCCATTGAGTCTTCAAAAGGGGCTACTTCACAGCATCGATACTCTTTTCTCTCTCACCGAAGAAGAGAAGCTGGCGCTTTCGTACCTCAAAAACTCTTCGAGACGGGGATACGAGAAGTCCGGAATGTCTCTCCGGGAAGGTGATGCCCTGCCTGATTCGAAAGAGGTAATATGAACATCTCACCAATATCCATGTATTCCATTCTGTATGAACGCTCGCTTACCAGAAATCAAGGCCTATTACATTGGTAGAGAAGATCCTGTCACTGAGCACCACGGCTTCTATGGCCCCAATGTTTGGCCAGACCTTCCAAACGACAAATTTCGGGATCCAGTATGGGAGTACTATCAGGCAACGGCAAGCCTGGGCAAGACGATCTGGGAGATCCTACTTCTCGCTCTTGGTCACCCGTTGTCCATTATGGAGACATTTGCAAAGAAGCCCATGGTGCAGATGAAGATGATCCGTTATCCATCGCTGGCTGCCACTCTTCCAGGACAATTCGGAGTCGGTGCTCATAAAGACTTCGGAGGTGTCACTGTGCTCCTCCAGGAACCTGGGAAGCATGGGTTGGAAGTGTGGGAAGAGCGTAAGGAGGCGTGGCTACCGGTTCAGGCCCTGGAGAACGTTTACGTGATCAATTGTGGCGACATGATCATGAAGTGGTCCGGGGGCCAGTTCAAGAGCGCCTTGCACAGGGTGATTAATAAAGCCGACGACGAAGCTCGTCTTTCGTGTGCCACATTCTTCCATGGAGATGTGTACGCGACCAACCCGCTAAACCCTTCAGACCCTAGCAAGGAGACCGTTGGTGAGCTCCTCATCAAGCGGTTCAGCAATCAGTTCTCCCTTCCGAAAGGTGTCACTGGGAGGGAGGGTCTGGAGGTGCAATGAATATCGCACAATCCTCAAGCTGGGATGCGGCCCAATATACATGTACATCTCTTGTACGTACCTAGGTAGTCAGAAAGAGAAACATTGGCTCGGGGTGAAATTGTAACAATGCAAAAAATTAAGGGTCTTTGACCTCCCAATTCAATCTTCGCACAAGTGTAATACTGCAAATAAAATCATAGCGAACAAAAACCTGGAACCTGGACAATGTACTGTTTTCCCCAATTCATAAGGTAATCTATATTTGGCTACAGTCGTGAGCATCCAACATAAAAGGCATAGTATTCGCGAAAGAATTATAGACACCAAAGCGGTCGGTTATTGGAATACCTTTCGCCGAAATAATAAACTTCCGAAGACTATATTGAAGCGGATATTCACTGTCGTTGAGCACAGACAGCCCCTTTGCAAGATGACGGCTACAAACCCATAGTAAAACTCATCACCTTTGAGGATGATTTCAGAAATTATCTCTCTATTCACCCTGGGGCAGTCCAAATGTAAGACTCCCAACACCAGGCAGGATCTCTGTCTGTGCTATTTGCAAGCCTTCATTATTGCAGCTTCGGTCTGATTACCGAAGGTGTGGTGTGATAGTGGAAAGGCTGATTTTGTGCCGCGTGATATGCGCTAGCAGTGGTAGCGCATAATTTAAATCGCCGATTAATAGGCGAGCAACGACATACTTTCACAGCTTCGAATCAGGTATACTGCTCTTTTCCACGTAAGTCATTCACTCGTACTCGTGGACCTTTGCCTGAGCTCAGAGCTCGATCTCGGCGGACCGGGAAGCTCTGTCGGCTGAGGCAAAAATGTCGATCCGTTGCTCTTGATCCTTCGCCGAATTGGGGTGAAGGTTGTCACCGAATTTGTACAAAAACCGCACAGCCTGCTATGTGTTGTTGCCGACGCCGTTGCAACACTATTCCACACGTTGCTCGGAACATACAGACTCATTATGAAGCTCTTTCTACTCACGAGTGTTGTTCTCTTCACAAGTTGCGCAGCCAGTTTGGACAGATCTTGGAATGTTGCCCCGAGCTGCAAATGTTTCCCAGGCGATAAATGCTGGCCATCGAAACAACAATGGGAAAAATTCAACACCACAGTCCTGGGGCGTCTGATCGAAACGGTCCCGCTCGGTTCACCATGCCACGATCCTCATTACGACGCCGCGCTGTGTGCCACACTCCAGAACGAGTGGGGATTTTCCCCAGTCCACATCGATTCGTCCTCCTCGGTCCAGGATCCCATTTTCGCGAACGCGAGCTGTGACCCGTTCACTCCGCGGAATTCAACGTGCCTGCTGGGAAATTATGTGGCGTATGCAGTGAATGTGACGGGCCCGGATGATATTGCAGCCACCATCCGTTTCGCAGACACCCACAATATTCGGCTTGTGATACGCAACACAGGTCATGACTACGTGGGCAGATCAACCGGAGCGGGATCCCTGGCTATTTGGACACACCATTTGAAAGGGTCGGAAATAAAAGACTGGTCCGACGCAGAGTACACGGGAAAGGCCATCAAGATCGCCGCCGGAGTACAAGGCTTCGAAGTTCTCGAGGCGACATCAGCAGCTGGACTTGTTGTGGTCACTGGTGAGTGTCCAACTGTGGGCATCGCAGGCGGGTACACACAGTCAGGGGGGCACTCGCCCCTTAGCGGTGCTTTTGGCCTCTCAGCCCACAACACGCTTGAGTTCGAGGTGGTCACGGCCGACGGAATACTTGTCACGGCCAGTCCATCTTTTGAAGAATATGCTGATCTCTTTTGGGCGCTGAGCGGTAGCGGTTCAGGGAACTTCGGGGTTGTGGTCTCGGTGACACTCAAGGCCCACCCGGACGCAGTCACGAGTGGTACGACTTTCAATATAAGTCAGCCGGGCCTCGACTACGCGGCCATAGCAAATGCCTGGCATAAATTATTGCCAGATCTTCTGGAATCGGGACTGCAAATCACATACTATGCTGCAATAACGCAGATGGGCGTCGTCTCTGTCACCGGCTACAATCACACCCAGGCCGACCTCGAAGCCAGGCTGACGCCGTTTGTAGACTTCATGGCCACGCAAGGCTATACCCTTCAGCCCATCTATACTCAATTCAACAGTTATCATGACCATTACACTCACTATTACGGGCCCCTGCCAACAGGCGCGCTTGGGGTTGCCGGAGAGTGGCTTATGGGCGGCCGCCTGTTGTCGCGCGATATTCTGCCAGACTACGGGGCTACCCTCAACGACACTCTTCATCTCGGAGTCAATCTCATCGGCCAGGCTATGAATACGACTAGATTCGCCACTCCAGCTAAAAGAGCGGTCTTGCCACAGTGGCACGAGGCGCTTGTCATGTCTGTCTACGTCCTACCTTGGTCGTTCGACGTGCCTTTTGCAGATATGGTGGCGACACAGGAGTACATCAACACAGTTGTCATGCCAATTGTTGAGTCTGCAACTCCTGGTGCTGGGGCCTATATCAACGAGGCCGATTATTTGCAAGAGAATTGGCAGGAAGTGTTTTACGGAAGCAACTATCCTGAGTTGCTATTGGTGAAGAAGAAATATGATCCGAGGGGACTGTTTTTCAACGAGATCGGGGTGGGCAGCGAGAAGTGGAAAGTGGGCCATGACGGGAAGATGTGTGAAGCTTGAGATTCTTTTTCCGTGGAGTTTTTGTGCTTATCGAAGTTACATCATTCGCTCTCATCCTCACGCCCAAAGTAGCTTCATATATATTTGTCGTCCAAAATACCTGTTCATCGCACACGACTTTTGGAATGCAATCCATGCGACCAGACAGCTTCGGGACTGTGGTTGTAAGGATACCTAGGTAAAGTTTAAGAATGCTCCCCCCCCTTCCCCCGCCCAGCACAGGGGCGAGAATCGGGACATCAATTCACGGTGTTTCAATCTATGCTGCATACCTGCCACGTATTCCTGCACGCATGGTTGTCATGATTGGAGCGCGTCGATAATGAGAGGTTGTTGACATCCATTCATTCAACTCCATGTACAAGTGTCTGACTAGACTGACTGTGAGAGAGTCCTGCTATATACAATTCACTCGACTTTGTAGTCGCTAGACGGTCTAATCCCCAAACCACTCTTCTCGTAGGCCATGTCGATCATCTTCATCTGCAATACCGAGTCTTCTTTGCTGACCCAGTACCTGGTTTCACGTCCCTTCACACGGTTCACAAATTCCTCGAGTTGATATCTAAAGGACATCCAGGTGTCCTCTCCAGGCAAATCTGCGAACTCGCCCCCGGCCTGCTTGAACGAGTAGGCCTTGTGTGACTTAGTTTTAGTCCACTTCTTCAAGACCCTGCCATCGGTCTTGTCGGCAATCTCAAAGTGTTCTTTGACATCGACCTTATGCCAGAAGATTGCATGAATCCATCCCTGGACGGTAACCTCGCGAGTTACCATTTTCTGCTGAGAGCTGGGGAGGCTCTCATCAGCAACTGCCACTTTCCTGTGAGTAACAGTTGCCCAAGAGGGTTGCCAAATGGTAGGACCTTGTAGCGTACTGTACGCCTCTCCGATGCCATTTGGGAAGCGGAACTTGGCTTTGAATGTGTAGTCACAGTCGTGATGGACGCCGTCAGTATATGCTTGGGTCTCACAACTCAGACACTCCTCAGGCTCTTGGTCAAAGATGAGGCGAAGTGCCGCGAAGTTATATGTCCCCATCCCCATCATAGTTCCGCCTGCGAGTTTGTGTTTGAAGTGAATATGGTCTTTGTTGACCATCCACCAGGGAATCATGGAAAACGTGTCAACGTGTACCACGTCGGCTGGAGTGACGAGGGATCGAAAAAGAGCCCAAACAGGATGAAAGCGATAGTGGAAAGCTTCGAGTATGATCGGGGCGTTGGGCGAGTCCAATTCCGGCATGTTGAAAAGTATATTAGCCTCCAACGAGTTCGACGTGGAGGGCTTTTCGAGGAGAACATGTTTTCCGGCACGAATTGCGCGCACTGCCCACTCGAAATGCAATGCGTTGGGCAGCGGGACCAAGACACAGTCAATATTAGGGTCGTCGAGTATTTCTGAATCAAAGCTATCAGATAGCCTCACACGGTGGACCATGGAGATCGTGACCTACCCTGGTAGGAAGCTTTTATTTCCGGAATACCATGTTTCTTCGCGAAAGCTTCAGCACGCTTGTGGTCTCTAGCAGAGACAGCCTGTACAATGACTTCGGGATGTAGCTTGGCTGGATTAGTCAAAGTCCACCCGCTGTCAATTTTCATTATCAGCACCAGTTTCAAATCGTTGGTTCATGAGTTTGAGTTTCTTGTTTGCACTGACGCTGAATTTGCGGCTCCCAAAATGCCAAATCTGAGGGCATCTTTATGCTTGGCTTCAGTCTGTTGGGCATTCAGCCCGTGGTAAATACGATCCAGAGGGGTCCAAGACATTTGGACGGGTTAAACTCCAAATGAGGCGTATAGGTGAATGACGAAGGAGCAAAGACAAATGATGGTAAACAACTCAACCGGACGATGAACACCACTTTCGTCTGTCTATGGATTCTGATTTTGTAATTGCAGCAGGTCTTGTATTGGAGATTATGAGTACTTGTCTAGATACAAAAGAAGTGTTTGTTGGGGGCCAGTGTCTACCCAGGTGGACTGTAATCACCGATTCTGATATTATTAGGCCGATCAGAAACACCATGCCTAGTCCCTCTTGGTCGCATAGCCAACGCATGCTATAGTGCAACTGATGATTCTGCAGGAAACCCTTCTATTAGTCAAAGCCTACTAGTGTCCACGATGCACAATCGGGCGCTGTAGATGATGATGCATTGCCTGCTTAGAATGGAACAAAGATCTTTCGGCAAGTACATGTGCCTACTTTGCAACATATCTTTGCCAGGTAGAAGTTCATCGGGGACATTCTTTGTCAGCTCAAGCTGATCGTATAGGCAACCAATAATCAAGAAGCACGGCCGAATTGGTAATGGAATGCTGCACCCACGTTGTCTCACCTGCATCTAACGCAACCAATAATTTTGCATCCGTAAATGGCGCGTTCCTCACGACTTTCCTTTGTTCCTATATTGGCTCCGTCGGTCGAATATTCACACCGATCAGGCTCCGACGCGGGACGAGACGACAATTAATCAGCACATGTCCAAGCCATGTTCGACCTCAACGCCACATGAAGCCTGAATTGGGAGGTTGTAGGCCATATAGCCCGTTGATTCCTCACATCAATTGACTTGCCTATCCAAACGTCTACATACTGCCTAGTACCCCTTCCTACATAGTACACCATTCAATTCCCTCCTCTGCAGCATACCTGCGAAAGATCGGCAATGGCTGGCACGGAAAAAAAAGCAGTAGCTATGAACAACGACAGTGTGCACGGCGCCGAAGAAAGCGACGACAATGCCGTTCTTGAAAAGCCAGTTGACGAGTTGGCCGACGACCAGTATCCGCATGGCTTGAAGCTCTGGTTACTCACTTCTGCCTCCCTCGCCGCCACCTTTTTAATCTCCCTCGATCAAGTGAGTGCTGACCCTCTACCCTGTTGGATGGTAACGCCCTTTGTTGACATCTTTGCCTAGACAATTGTCGGCACAGCTATCCCCAAGATCACAGATGAATTCCACGGTATTGCCGACGTATCTTGGTATGCCGCAGCTTACTTCATGACCTTTGGCGCTGCTCAACCATCCTTCGGCAAAGTCTACGCCCACTTCAACATCAAATGGAGTTTCTTGGCCTCCATGTTCATCTTTGAGCTCGGAAGTCTCATCTGCGGCGTTGCTCCAAGCTCCAAAGCTTTGATCGTTGGACGGGCTATCGCAGGGCTAGGCGGCGCGGGCCTCTCTGTCGGCGGTACCATCATCGTATCACTTGCTGTCCCGCCGCTGAAACGGCCAATGATCATGGGAGTGATCGCAATGACATACTGTGTCGCTGCGGTCCTCGGGCCCATTATAGGTGGCGCCTTCACTGCCAGTGTCACTTGGCGATGGTGTTTTTACATCAATTTGCCAATTGGTGGTGTCGCCGCCTTGGCTGTCTTTATTTTTTTTCAGCTGCCCGATAAGCCGGCTCCGACTCACCCCATCTCTTGGAAGAGGAAGATCCTGCATACAGATCCTCTTGGTTTTGCGCTTACAATGGGCTGCATTATCTGCTTCATTCTCGCCCTTCAGTATGGAGGCGTCACCCATGCTTGGAACAGCAGTCTTGTGATTGGTCTGCTCGTTGGCTTCGTACTCATCCTTCTGGCCTTGGTGGCTTGGGAGCTATGGATGGGTGAGTACGCAATGCTGGTTCCACGACTATTCAAGGCGCGTACATTCTACACCTCCGCCACTTACCAGTTCTTCTTCATGGGGAGCTACATCGTGCTACTCTATTATCTCCCCATATACTTCCAAAGTATCCTTGGTGCGACCCCGATCAGGTCTGGTGTCGACAACCTGCCGTTGGTGCTCGCGGCCGCCGTCTTCGCCATAGTGGGTGGAGGCGTGGTCATGAAAACGGGTCGTGCCCAACAGGTCATGTTCATTGGCTCGGCACTTGCCACGGTGGCCCTTGGCCTTATTTACACCCTCGATATTGGCATATCTCAAAGCAAATGGATCGGCTACCAGTTCTTCGTCGGGGCTACCATTGCCTTTGCCGTCATGCATGGCTTAAGCATTGTGCAAGCGTACGCAGAACCCAAGGATATCCACGCCGTCACGGCCACACTTCTATGTATGCAACCCAAAATCTCTTTCTTAACCCCCCCCCCCCTTCTTAATTTGGTGGGAAACAGGCTAACGACATTTTGTAAACAGTTTTTCAGACGGTCGGAGGTGCATTCAGTACCGCGGCAGCTCAAGCCGCTTTTGTCAATAGACTCATCATTGCGCTGCCTACAAAAGCCCCGGGGGTGGACCCTAGCGTTGTGATCGCGACAGGTGCCTCTGAGTTGCGTGGTGTCTTTTCCGCAGCTGAGCTTCCTGGCGTTCTTCAGGCGTACATGGTAGGCATCAAAGGCTCTTTCGCGGTGGCACTTGCATTCGCCGGTGTTGCCTGCTTGTGCAGCTTGGCTATTCCTATGAGGAAGCTGCCAACTCACGGAAAAGATGGGGCCCCGATGGCAATGGCTTAATAGACCATGTTCGCTCTGTGTCCTACACAGTTGTATTTTCATATTTCAGTACACTGCTTAGGCACTCGCAAGGTTGGGAGTTGTACGGAGTAGGATGTGGTGTATGCATACTTTCGAATTAATGTAGCACAGAAAGGCGCATAGTTGCTTATGCAACTACTACACCTTGGAAAGGGACCTTAAACTAGAACTCAAGACTTCACATGAAATACACCCAAATCATAATCTCGTTGCAATGGATTGGTAGCTATCATACGCATTTTTTTAGTCAAAATAATCAAAATAGGGTTCTAACTCGTTCATGCTTGGAGCTTGTCCGTGCCAGATGCTACATGACAAGTTTGAAGCCCAGACGGCGGATGATAAGATTAATGAAGGATCGATAATACATTACCCAAGCAGCCAAATACAGACACTACGTCTTGAGTCATAACGGCTTGAATGAAGATGCGTACTCGACAGGTGATGAAGCTGTGGCAAGGCTGAGGATTACTATATCTCGTAATATCCGTACTATCTTTCAGCTCCCTCCCTTTATAGACGCGCCAATGAGTAATACCTTTCCATCATTGATATTCCAAGGCTATCAAAACAAGTATGTCTCGTGACGGACAAAAAATCAATAGCGCTGAAATCTTTGGCCACTTAACTTTCACTCAGGCGCACTCAGCTGGCTGCCGCCACCCGCTCCGAAGTCCCTCCGCCCCAAATTACCTTTCTTGAAAATCCTAAGCTATTGAACTGTCAGCAAATCACATTACCCCAGGGATCGAATCCTGCCACTGCTCTCTACCCATCCTTTAAAGCTCATGAGGATTCAGTACCCACCTGGGCAGCTTCGGTGACTTTCATCCTTCAGCGTTGTGATCATGAGCGGAATAATCACCTGGGTAGTCTCTGAAACTGCCCTGTGCCAACTTCTTGCCGCCTGATCCGGGATTTAGGTAGCCAGCTGAGAAAGTGTACCTAGATAGGACGTTTTCGGCGGAGCGTGTATACGGGCAACGGAATTTACGGAGGACTGTCTAGTTCTGGAAGCTAATGTTCATAAATATCACCATCATGAACCCGCGATAGGATCGGGATCAAAAGTCTTTGTACCTCTATACAGAGCTTGCTTGAGGGAATCCGTTCATTGGAGATTGTTTGAGTTGGCATAATTCTACCACATCTGGCATTTCACATCTCATCTGTGCATCTGAGTGTCGGTGACTGTCCCGTTCCGAAAATGCGCAATTTTCTCGCCTGTTTCTCTATAGCATGCATAGTCGGCGTGCACGGCGAGTACTTTGACTTCATTATCGCTGGGGCTGGTACGGCCGGCCTAGTAATCGCCAGCCGGCTCTCCGAGGACCCAAACGTCACTGTCGCCGTCGTGGAGCCCGGCCCCGATGTGCGCAATGATCCTGAGGTATACTCGACCGACTTCTCGTTTGACGTCTATAACGCCTCTATCAATTATGTATATCCGTCAATTCCACAGCCTCAGCTTGGTAATCGGACCTTGTCGTACCGTGCTGGCAAAGCGATTGGCGGGACGAGTATTGTGAATGGTCTGTATTCCCCATTCAGTTCAAGATCCGTTTGATAAAGCCTCACTTCCAATCCATTCCGCTGACTTTTGCATATGATTACCCAGGATTTGTGTTCATCCGGGGCCATCCTTCGCAGTATGACGCGTGGGAGGAACTTGGCAACGCCGGCTGGAACTGGGACTCGCTATTCTCATACGGAAAACAGTTGGAGCACTTTGTGGTACCAGACACGGCTCAGGTTGCTGCAGGGGCAAAGTACGTTGCGCAAGACCACGGTTTCACGGGACCTCTCACTGTCAGCTTCCCTTTCGATGTGTCCAACAGCAGCTTTTACGCAAAAATCACCAAGACCTTCAAAAAGCTGGGTCTTGCCTCGATCAAAGATTTGGAAGGCCCTGATCCCCATGGAAACGCCCTGGCACCACTGACGGTAAACCGTGATACCAGCTCGCGCGTGTCATCAGCCTCAGCGTACTATCAGCCAGTCGATACAAGGACCAATCTGAAGATCATCAACGGTACCGTGAAGCGTATTGTTTGGGCCAATACTACAGGACTAGAAGCAGTGGCTGATGGAGTGGAATATGCGGACCCATCCGGCAAGCTCGTCACTGTTCACGCCAACAAGGACGTGATTCTGTCCGCGAGTGTCTATCGCAATCCGCTGATACTCGAGGGATCTGGCGTTGGGAACCCAAAGTAAGTTGTTTCGACTCCTTTCGTACAATACTTAGGAACACAAGAGCATATAATTAATTGAGGAGTGGTTATACAGGATCCTCCGGCGACTTGGAATACAGACCAAAGTCGATCTTCCCGGCGTTGGAGAATCAATGCAAGACCACCACGCTCTAAGCACAGTTTACAACACCACCACCAACATTATTGGAAGAACCAATCACGCGGCACTTCCCACAGCTCAAGACGTACTTGGCAACAAGACAGTAGCTCTCTCAGCTTCTCTCCTTGCAAGCCTTCCTGCAATGGCCACGACCGCCTCCCAGAAGACGGGAGGCGCGATAAGCGCAGCAGCTTTCAAGAAGAGATTCCAGGTGCAGCATGATTTGATTTTCAACAAGAACGTCACAATCGCTGAACTTTATCCCACAAACGAAGGCAGCTACATTATTCCGCAGATGTGGACCACAGTACCGTTCTCTTGGGGCAGCATCCACCTGGGCGCTGCCGGCAATATCGACGAGCCTGTCATCGATTCTGGATTGCTCCAATTCGACATTGATACCCAACTGTTAGAGCCTATACTCCGGCTATCACGGAATGCGTATACTTCAGTCCCATTGACGGATCTCGTTGGTGCTGAAATCAGCCCTGGTGAGTCTGTCTTGCCTCTGAATGCAACCAGCGAGCAATATGCGACCTATATTAAAGAAAATGGTAAGTGCACGACGAGGAATGAAGACTTCCCGCCATCCTCTGTCCCAAATTTTGCTTTTGTCACGGAACTCATTCTAATCCATCTATAGTGGGAGCCACTGTCCATGTCTTTGGAACATGTGCAATGTTGCCTTTGGAGCTTGGTGGCGTGGTTGATTCACGTGTCAAGGTCCACGGGACAGCTAATGTTCGCGTCGTTGATGCCTCCATCATCCCTGTGCAGTTGACTGGCCATCCCACTGCGCCTATATATGCGGTCGCAGAAAAGGCTGCGGTTCTCATTAAAAAGGACTGGGATCTGAATTAAATGGAAACATTGATCGATGTTTATCGAGAAACAAATGACGGAAGTCAGCAAAGGGGATTCTTATTTTTTCGTTTTTTTATTTTTCACCGAATACTTTTCTTTATCCACAAGCTGTTCCTTGCAGACGCTTTTTGTCAACTCCTTATTTTAATCGTTAGAATCATCTCTTGTGAGCGATTTGTCCAAGTAGCTACATAGTCGCCACCGACGAAATGATAGTCTCGTCTCGCGTCTTGCAACGCGCCAAGAATAGTACTTGAGACGTTACTTCATCGAGAGTTGAGTGAGGCGAGCGTAGTAAATTGAGAGATGATTGAATCACTTCAATTCAATTTTAAGCCTACGATAAGTAATCCATCGAAATGCGACATCAATCGCACAAAACCACGGATCTTACATTATCCCATCATACTGACCTATCTCACAAGATGACCGACTTGAGGAGCCACAATAGGGTGTAGAATTGGCGGAATGAAAATGATAAGATGATGAACGACCTCCTCCTGCTCTATCAAAGACAACTGAAATAACATCATGAAACAGGTGACTTCTTTAAACCCTCCAAGACACGCGCTGCACCTGCAACCTGGAGCTCACTCACTGTTTCTTCCCACAATTGGTCTGTAAGCTCTCTTCCGTCGGCAGTATAGCACAGACTTGGATATCTACTAGAGTCAGTGGCAAATTTTGTGGATGTAGTTTGCGGTGATGGTTAACTTTGCAAGGTGTTGAACGTACGGTTTGACTTGCCAGTCGCTCACAAAAGACCCATGGCTCTTTGCCCCGTAAGACAAAATCGCATCGAGATAGTTCGTCGCACCGACGTCCGTCGGTCGTGCCAATGCGGCTTGAATGAGTCCCACAATTTTCCGCACAATCCATGGATTCGCACTGAAAAAGTTGGTTCCTGTTGTCATGCCAGGATTCACGCTGTTGATGAGCACCTCATTGGGGTCCACGGTCTCGGCCAGCCTGCATATAAAGAGAAGCAAAGCCAGCTTGGAAATCCCGTACCGCTGAAACGCAGAGTAAGTGCTAGGCTCGTCGAATTGCTTTAACAGTGTAGTTCCGGCCGTGCGAATGAGCGGCGTCGTGTAGACTACGTCGGACGAGACCACTGTCATAGTCGGGGGCTTCCCACCAGCTTTGCTGGACTCCTGTTTCTTGAGGGTTGGAAGAAGAAGGATAGCCAAGAGCGCGGTTGAGAGATAGTTGACCTGGATTGTGGTCTCATGGCCGGTTGCGGGAACGCGTGCGTAGTTGGAGGCTCCTATGCCGGCGTTGAGAATCACGACATCAAGGCGCGGTAAAGCCGCACACTGGTCGACAAAGGCGCGTATCGAATCGTAGGACTCCATGTCCAGGGTCCATACGGATACCTTAGAGGACGGGAACTCTTCACGAAATGGCGCGGCTGCCTTCTCGCCCTTAGTCACGGACCGGACCCCCATGATCAGGTGGGCCACGCCCAGCTTCAGTAGATGGCGCGACGCCTCTAGTCCAAGGCCAGCATTGCTGCCAGTGACAATGGCCACTTGATCCGTGAAAGGCTTGCCCGTTGGCAAGAGCTTAGGCTTGGTGAATTGTCGCCGAATAAGGCCCGAGAAGGATGCCTCGCTAGAGGCTTTGCTCTCAAGCTCGATAGACATGATGTGATGGCGGAGGCTAGAGCTATTTCTCTGTAGTTTACACTCGTATATCATGGGGGTGTCTTTACTTTGAATCCGGGATGAATGATGTTGTTTTAGGGGCGGAATGCTTTTGGCGGAACCTATCATTGGGTCGTCTGCCGTTTTACACTTCTACAGGGCTCACGCAGCCCCTTAGTGGACCGAACGTATTGTCCCCTTGTTGGTAAGCAAGCTGACCATTTCTAATCAACAGCTCTGGGCAAATTTAGGAGTCCAATCAAGACCTGTAATTTGAGACGTGGCTGCAGACTCGGAGCCGTGACTTTGTGTCACGTCACCCTTTTTGAGACATTCTTGGGATGCCGCCTCCGTCGGTTGGATATTAGGCCGTCCCCAACGGGAACCTGGAGTATTGACTTTTCAGCCAACTAAGAAAAGCGCATCATTTAGACCGCGGACCACTCAGGCATGCAGTAATGGCGATCCATTATGGATTCTAGTTCCACTCAGCGACATGCATGAATACTTCGGGACTTTCCTCTGTTGCTGCAGAGCTCTGATCTTATCACAAAGCCCTTTGAGGCAACTTTTTGAGAGCCGTCTCCGTCGGTTGGACCTTGGGCCGTCACCGATGAGAATCGGGAATTTTCCGAATTTAACCCACAAAGGAAAGCACCGAGCCTTTCATGCAGGTCATCAACTGTATCAACGAATAATAATTACTGCATGGTCCATGGCTTCAACGGAGGTGCGAGAGTAAGACTTGGTGCGAGTTCAGATCGCAACCCCCACGCGGAGCGTTGGCCCATTCCCTTGATACCAAAGTACACACAGTACATAGGTTCACTGTCCTTCTCACTTGCATGTTCCGTGCAGATGGCGAAGGATTAGACTCCCAGCGGACATGGCACGTAAACCTGTCCGTCAGCAACTGACTTGGTGTGCCCTACTCAGTCCAAGTCGGGCGTCGTCTGTCAACAGAACACGAATACAATGTTTTCTTCTACAACTTATCAAAACAAAGATGTCAAACCAGCAAGCTGCTGTGAGAACTTGGAAGTCTACTGTGTAAGACGTTGTTGAAGAGGCAATGAATCAGACTGAGCGAAGCTTTACGATATCTTCCAATTAGATACCTACCCTCGTAGGGAGCTGATGAGTTATCGGTCAGAAAAGAGAAGTTCTCGTTGTCGCGAACTAGGAATGTAAGCCGTCATCCGCGAGCAAGCACGCCCCCAAAAAAGGTACCTACATGCATGCCCCTATTCCCTATCTTAGTCATACCTAGGTATGTATTCAACCCAAAGCGCTTAAGCCTTTTCAATAGAAAACAAGTCAAGTCTAGACAAATTCCGGTTGATACTCACTTTTTGGCCTTGCTCCAAGCTCCGACTTTTCGTAAACCATGTCCAACGCCTGTGCCTGTAGAATGCTATCTTGGGGCGATACAAAGACGTCCTCCTTCTTCCTGATACTGGTGACAAACTGTTCCAACATGTATCGATAGGTTGACCAATAAATTTCTCCTGGCTGTTCTAAGCCCATTTCCCTGAAGGTGTATGCCTTCTTATGTTCTGTTTTGGTAAACCTCTGAATGATCGTGCCCGACTGCTCGTTAGTCACGGTGAATTCGTCCACCACGTCAATCCGGTGATACATCGTTGCAAACATGTAATTGTAGAACACAACCTTGCGTGTTCTTGTTGTCTTCGTTCCAGGCCCTCGCTCGCCTACCTCTGGCGCCGCCACAGGTCTGTGACTAACAGTGATTGTAGGAAGGTATAGCCTCATATTGGTTGCCCTCATTGTCCCGTCAATCTCACCAATGCCACCATTTGGAAAAAGCAGCTTGGCACTAAACGTGTGATCGCAACGTTCCCGCGGTGGCGCCATCCCGGTGAGACGAGCATCGATGCATTCGATTGGTTCCGAGCCGAACGCGGCGCGAAGGGCCGCGAGCGGGTAGGTTCCTAAATCCAGGAGAGCACCACCACCAAGATCGTATTTGAAACGAATATCGGTCTCCTTGACCACGAAGGACGGGACGTAAGCCGTGGCGTGGGCGTGGGTGACGTTGGGGCCATCCAGATACGACTGAAAGAGCTTCCACGCAGGGGTGAAGCGGCTGTGGAAGGCCTCCATGAGGATGCGCGGCTCCGTCGGGTGAGAAAGGCGCGGGTGGTGAAACAGGACTCTTGCATCTTGAGAAGTGGGTGTGGCGGGTTTCTCCAGCAGCACGTGTTTGCCTTTGGTGAGGGCCTTGGAGGCCCACTCGAAGTGGAGACCTGCAGGTAGAGGGATGTACACTACGTCGATCTGGGGGTCCTCAAGGATTGCTGACAAGAATTAGCTAGAGCATTTTGGCTGTCCCGAGAATACAATTCGGACAGGCCGACTATAGTACATACCTTCATAGCTGTCCTTGACCACTGGAATGTTGTGCTGGTGTGCAAAGGCGATAGCTCTAGCCCTGTCGCGGGCCGCAATGGCGTAGACAATAACACCCGGGTGACTGATTGCAGGGCTAATCAACGCCATCGGACTAAAGAACACATAGTGGCATCCAAGTCAGCTTCGGACACCATAAGACGTTACAGCCGGGAGGATGTAGTCGCGCAGACTTACGCAATGTTTGCGGCCCCTAAGACGCCAATTCTCAGAGCATTCGGCTCCTTCGCTGCCACGGGGGGGTTGGCAATGGCCCAATTGCGCCTCAAACCTCCCCAGAACGCAAGGACGGTTGTCATTGTCGTTCAGAGCAAGATCATGGACGGGGTGTTGAGCCAATCACTTTGGATGTCACTTCAGTTACGTGTTTGCGTGATTGGTGAGCGAGAAGACGAGGTGGGCCACCGAATTTTTGCAGGTCTGGATAAAAAGTCGTCAGCTGTGTCAATGGGCAGCCTCATGAATAAAATAGATACTGACTCGGAGAGACTGCCGTGCCATTGTCCCGTCAGCCCGTCCCAAACGTCACTGGAATTCCCAAGAGATGGCATATCTGACAAATCCATTGCATGCAGGGATTAGGAGCAAGCAGGCAAAGTGTCGGAATGAATCAATATACACGGTCATACAAGATACCTGAATAAGGCGGTGCCGCTCTGCGCTGATTAATGATTTGTGGATTTCAGCGCTCTGCATTATGCTGTAAGCCCCTGTTTGCATGCCCACGCGAGGGCGGGGGGGGGGGGGGCGTAATACACAGTGAGCCACTCGTGTCTAGATGCATCCTCTCAGATATAGGTAACTGTCGTACCATGTACCTCTGTCATGTACTTGTGTCAGAATGCCTCCACGTGGCACTGACGGAAGGCGAAGGACTACTGGCCAAGTACCCTAGGCAGACAAATGCCCTAGTTGGGCCTGATCTACTTGTCTATCCAAGGGTGACAAGTCAGATTGAGGCTGAAAGAATTGAGGCTCGATGATTCGAGAGTAATGAATATGATTACAACCCTGTGAGAATTGACTCGTCATGACTGCGAAGAAGATTGAGGCACACGTTTCGCAAACGCAACAGCTTGAGCCCGGTCTTGTATCTTGAGGAAATGCTACCTGGGTAGGACTCCCGTTACTGATTTAAGGGTCGAAACTTGGGTACTCTCCTATATATCGTACAAATGCACGATACTTTCTTTCTGTACGTATGTGAAGTCATTTGTATAGGAGAGGGGTGCCTTCTCTTTTTTTTGTTTTTCTTCCTGTATATCTACCTATGCAATTTCTCACCCTCCGGACGAAAATCATACCCATGATATCTCAGAATACCACCGTAGGCCTGGCTTCAATAAATATGTAAGGTAGGACAATCTTTGATACCGTATAATTGTATTTGGACTTCCTATATTCAAAGGAACTTCTCTTTTTCAGTTGAACAGTGTATGTTGTAGTTCTGCGCCCATAGATCTTGAAATCAGCGTGAACATTTAAAAATCTATGAATGTCTTTATATGGTGCAGTGTAGCGTTTGTCTTAAGTCTACCAGCGTAGCTTGAACTTGGGCCCTCAAATCAATCGCTGCCTGCCTATCAGCGAGTAGTGGTCGCTCCGGAAACGTGCTGCTTAGCGGCGTGGGAGTTGACGACTCTTCGACGTTGAACAAGTCAACAGCTTGGCATTGACGCTCGATGAGCAGAGAACACAATTGAACGACAAGAATCACCCGCGCATCCTCTAAGACCGAGCCGGTCGGCTGCGAAGGCATTCGTGCGTCGTAGTGCAGTGCAATAAGGACTGCCAGGTGTATTCGGAGGAGCATCATGTCGCAGGCCATGACTAGGTGCCTAACGACTTTCGTATCATGCGCTTGGCCTTCAGATAGCCCGGACTGCATCGCTTTATCGGGAAGAACAACCCCATTGTGGCCCCAATTTCCAGCGGAATGCGTATTCAACTTGTATATGCTTGGAGTCCCTGAGTTCGACCCCAGTGACCTTTTTGCCCTGTCGGCGTTTAGATGGCGGAAGATGTCCAGGAAATCATGCGAGGCAGAGAACACTTCCTGAAGGATACTCTGGCCTTGAACCGAGGCCTGCGTTTCCTGCGCAGAGCTGGGATGACCTTGGGAAAGAGGACTCCTCCAGCTCTCGGCATGGGCGTGAGGGGATGCTTGTATGTTGTTTTCCACCGAAGAGTAGCCTTGAGCCAGCCACACGGCCACAGAGTCGAAAGCGACGTTGTTGACAAGTCTTGCCCGTCTGGCATCGGGGATCGGATGCGAGAATGGTTGAGTCGAGTTGGCCAGCCTCGAGCATGAGTCGTACAGAACGGAAAGACGCACCCCCAGCTGCAACAGCTGCAGGATGACAGGAGCTCCCACCTGCAGGATGCCGCTTGGACCATTCATTGTGCTTGTGGACGGTTCTTGCGTAGCTCCAATCGCAGGATTATGCCCACCAAAGGGAGGAGAGAGGCTGGCGGGAGACGGTGGAAGCCCGATTATGGAAGAAGAGCCATACTGAGAGACACCAGCAGTCGGGCTGCTCCAGTCCACCCCTAGTTGACCATCGTTTATCGCATATTTCTCGAGCCATGACCGCGCTTCACTGCTCGTGTCCATGTCCATGAACTCAGACATGATGGATTGTCCAAACTCGGTCGTGGTTGGATCCTCAAAGAGCGGCTCAATGGCCATGCCTGTGTCGCTGCTGGCACCAGAAGCTAGGGTTTGAACACTGTCAGCAAACCTTGAAGCCTCGTTGGCAAGGTAGAGTAATTGGGTGGTTGAGCTCACAAGCAGGACGAGCCACGTCCTTCACAGAAGAAGAGGCCATTTCAGTCTCGCCCGTGTCCGACTCTGAGCTTTTCCTTGACCTTGCTGTTCCATTTGCGGCGGACTCCTCAGCCTGGCGTTGAAGACTGGGTCGTCCTTTGGGCAGGCTCGAGCTATATGCGCACGGAACACCTTTCCGGGAGCAACGGTCACAAGCTTTGGTGTCAACGGCATTCTCGCGGGTGCATCGAAGCTTTTGCTTGTAACATCGATCACAGGATTGGCGTTGTGGTTGTGCCGGCGGGGTTGACGGCGCACGTGCGAGCATGATCAGGAGGGTTACACCTGCACAACCCAAGTTGATGGATAGAAGTCAAGATTAAAATTATGGATATTTGGAAAAGTCCCAACTTCTACATGATATCCATGAGCGAGTGCCCGGATGCTCCCATGACATAGCGCGAGACTTGGATGACTTTGAAGTCTTGTAACGAGAAGTACTTTTGGTGACTTGCGGCCGCCTACGTACCTCTATCATGTCGCTGCTCATGCAGTCATGCCGCACCACGCTTGGATAACCCTGAAAGGGTGTCGGAAAAGCCCTGCCTAGAGCTTAGGATACATGCATATTGGGATTGTGGCTTTGGCTGCGCTTCGAGCCCATCTGACAGCAATCGCCCAACCCAAAGGAGAAATCCGTCAACCTGGTGAAGCATGCACCTGAACGGATTGGGATTAGTAACCACGCCATGCACGTGGGAAGATATGTACACGTGCATTGGAATGGGTGGGAGGGGGCCGGGGCAGGACTCTGTTGACAATTACTCGAACATTGTGACTGACAACTTGGACCCCTAGTTTGGAAGACCTGCTATTTTCCTAACCCTGCTCGTGTGTTATTCGATTCACTCGGCACCCGGCAAATCACGCGATATAATCTCCATGCGCGTTATTCCAAAATTCCCCGGAAGCATCGATGTACGACTTTTTCACCTAGAACAAGATATGATCCGCGTGATTGCTAGATGAAAGAAGTCGTATAGCAAACAGGCTAATGAAGCGTACATAGTAGCCTCAGTAACAGCAGTAATTATCCATGATCCACATTCAATCGGCTGTCTAGGTGAAGAATATACATTCAATACTTGGAAAATCTCATTTATACCCAATTGCCCGGAACTAGATCGGTTGTTCTGCCTTTCGGTTGCTTGACGTAAGCTGCTGGGCGTCCCTCACACCCCTCACACACTTCACTGTCAGAAAGCATTTGGCTTCCGAGGTCCTTTCTGTAATTTGTATGATTGACGTTGCGTAGTGGCGCTCTCTACGCCAACGCATGTTTACAATGATAAACTTATATACCGAGGCGCCTAGAGAAAGACCCAGACGCCAGTTTGTGTCAAAAATCGCCGAACAACATTCGTCGGCGACATTACGTGGGAAGTCGAGGCCCACACTCCAAAATACCAGGAAGTGAATTGGCTTACACACTTTCGTCGTTCATCGGCCCATTAGAATGGAGATAGAAGTTCGATGCTTCCGGAGCAAGATGTGCGTCGAGTCGTTACAAGTCTACATCAATTTAGCTAAAGCATTTCGTTCTGTGCCTTTGATTTTTTTTTTCACGGAATAAAAAATAATCAACTACTCCAAGCGCATTAACAACACCACATTGAACAACACGATGATCTCAGCAGACCTAGTGTCCTCGTTGCCTCGGCAGCAGACAGCCCTGGTGGCGCAAGAAGCCGGAATAATGACTATCAAGCACGACGTCCCCTTACCGACACTCGCTCCTGATATGGTGCTTGTGAAGACCGCGGCAGTGGCCATCAATCCAGCAGACGCGAAGATGCTCGATTTCAGCCCGGTTCCGGGGTCTGTCCAAGGCCATGACTTTGCCGGCACCGTTGTCGCACTGGGCGAGGACACGATTGCCTCGGGCCGATTTTCGATTGGTGATCGTGTTGCCGGCATGGTGTATGGCATGAACAAGCAACAACCCTTCATCGGTGCCTTTGCCGAGTATGTAGGGGCGTGCGCCGACGTGCTTCTGAAGATTCCTGGCGACATGTCCTTCTCCGAGGCTTCCGGGCTTGGTCTCGGAGTCGCCACCGCGGCCATGGGCCTGTTCGAAGAGTTGAAAATGCCGGCTTCTCTGGTAAATGTTGATGGCTCTGCGAAACAGGCTGTTCAAGACCCTGAATTTGTCCTCGTGGCAGGTGGCAGCACTGCCACCGGTACGAGAGCAATTCAGTTGGCGAAGCTGTAAGTGTCTCCTCAATCTTTGTGAGCCCCTGATTGTATCACACAGGGTCAGAAGCAGAATCTCAAGCTAATTCCCTACCAATCAGTGCTGGATTGCGCCCGATCGCAACCTGCTCACCCGCCAACTTTGATCTTGTTCTTCGTTTCGGCGCCGAGAAAGTTTTCGACTACCATAGTCCGACTTGCGCAGAGGACATCCGGGCTTATACAAATAATGAGTTGGGCTACGCCCTCGACTGCGTTACCCAAGCCGACACTACGCAGCTTTGTTACGAAGCCATGGGCCGCGCCGGTGGTCGCTACGTGACACTCGAGCCCTTCCGAGACAAGGTAGCACAGACACGCCCTCTGACCGTAGAGCCCAGTTGGTTCATGGTGTTGAGTATATTTGGTGGGCCTGTGTTCCTCAGCGGCGAGTACCATCGGGATGCGGATCCTAAGTATCGCGAGGCTGGCGCGAAGCAGTTCACCGCTGTACAGGCTCTCATGAATCGCGGCTTAATCGAGCCTCATCCGGTCAAGTCTATGCAGGGTGGCTGGCAAGGTGTCATGGAAGGGGTCGATACTATTCGAAAACAGCCCCTTTCGGGCCAAAAATTAGTCTACCTCGTCGCATAGGAGAAAACTTTGTACCGGGCTAAATGGGGACCAGGCATTTGAAGCAAATGAAAGCACTACGCGTAGGCATCGTTGTGGGTATTTATGGAAACACATACGTCAGCTATGATTTGATCTCACCTTCAATATATTGTTGTCCTCGAATTGTAAATGATCTTTCTTGAATCCAAGGTTGAAGATCTCGCATTCAGGTTGCCGCACGGTCGGTACAATTGCATTCATGGAATCGTGTCAACTACAAGTATTTACTGTATGCTTCTAGAGGCTTTCATGGGTTGGGAGTCTGTCGGGCCGGTGGGTAAAGCTTTGATCGAGAATGGCATTGAAAATGCTGTATTTGACGGGCAGTACTGGGGCCCATCTGGAATTTGTTCATGACGATATACCTGGCACCAACTGAGCAGTCCACAAATTCAAACCTTGTTTTGAGTCTTGTCAAGATAAATGGATTCATGGATGATGCCAAATTCTTGGAGGAACACGCCATCCTGTTTTTTGGGCCCATACACACTACCAGAGCAGGATGTAGTCATGGGACTGTTGAAGGCTGATCTGGAGACGGCACAGAAACTAGGTCAAGTGCAATAGATCAAGGTAAAGGCCCAGTTCAAAACTTTGAAATCGAATAGAGCAAGTAAGTCTGGGATTAGATCGTCTCACTGCGCAAGGTCAATGAGCAGTTTGAAGTGAGCCAACTTTTTTTAATCCGCAATCGTTACGAAACGCCAAATAAATTGTGATTCTTGCAGTTCCTACGTGTTCATTGTTTACAAATACAGTTTTATTCAGCCCAGAAAGAGGCCGATCTAAGTAGGTAGGTATGTAGCCCATGTTTGTGATTGTGTTCATCTCTTCGGACTCTTTCAACATGCTGGGGCACCTCAACAATCGTGGAGGACGAGGGGTAGGGGCGCCAATCAAAAGTTTTCGAGTTGAGTCACCTTCGCGTGGGAACACTGCATTCGTTCTTTGCCACAGAAGGTTGTCCAGCAAACGACGATTGCGACAGACATACGCTTCGGGGAGTTTGCTATCTAGGCTGAGCCCCTACCGCATCACCTCTGGAGCATCGGGTAATATAGTATTACCAGGGGTGTCTTCCAGATTAAATGCAACATATCTAGCCGATTACAACGGCCATGGACTCGTATCGACACCCAATCAAAGGTGTGTATAATTTTGAACTAGTCGACCGATAATGTGTTTCGAGACGCCTTCAGTCGGCACCAATCCACACCGGGCTGTCGCCGCTGGAGTCAGTCGTATCAAAACGCCGGCTGCAGGACAGAAGTGAGGTAGTGACAGCCCTTGGACCATTCGGAGACATAGTAATAGGATCCTCATCCATGAAGGGTCAATTCTGTAGCTATATACCTCGAATACACTTTCTCCATATTCCGTGGTTGTCTGAGTCGAGCTGGGCCAATACTATCATGGTTCTGCTGTTGCGTCTGTTTAACAAAGAATCACTTTACTGCACCGGCTCTGTTGAACTTTTCCTCAGCTGCCCAAGATGAAGTCCAACCAAATCCCGGAACCAGTTGCCATCGTGGGGAGTGCTTGTCGTTTCCCAGGCGGTGCCA
This sequence comes from Gnomoniopsis sp. IMI 355080, assembly GCA_027946555.1. Lineage (NCBI taxonomy): Eukaryota > Fungi > Ascomycota > Sordariomycetes > Diaporthales > Gnomoniaceae > Gnomoniopsis > Gnomoniopsis sp. IMI 355080. The sequence goes on along the minus strand of JAPEVC010000083.1, from coordinate 82,695 downwards.
GCTCCCCAGCGGCATTATGGGAACTCCTTAAGAGCCCGACTGATCTGTCGAGTGAGATACCGGCGGACCGCTTCGACACAGCAACCTTCTACCACCCAGATGGCAGCCATCATGGTACCACCAACGTCCGGCACGCTTATCTCCTCAAAGAAGACGTCTGTTTATTCGATGCGGCCTTCTTCAATATCAGCCCTAACGAGGCCGACTCGATCGATCCGCAGCAACGCCTCCTTCTCGAGACAGTATACGAAGCACTTGAGGCAGGGGGTCACACTCTCGAGGCCCTAAAGGGCTCCGATACTGCCGTATACGCAGGCACCATGACTGCGGACTATAACGACACGGTTACGCGCGACCATAACTCTATGCCTACATATTTTGCGACCGGCACGAGCCGCGCTATCATCTCCAACCGCGTCTCTTACTTTTTCGATTGGCATGGGCCAAGCATGACTATCGATACAGCCTGCTCTTCTAGCTTGATTGCTGTCCATCAAAGTATAAAAGCCTTGCGGACCGGCGAGTCGCGCGTAGCCGTAGCCACCGGCACGCAAGTCATCCTTAATCCTGAAATGTTCATTGGTGAGAGTAAACTAAAGATGCTCTCGCCGACGGGCAAGTCCCGGATGTGGGATGCCGATGCGGACGGGTACGCTCGTGGCGAGGGCGTAGCCGTAGTGGTCCTCAAGCTACTTAGCGATGCCATTGCTGACGGGGACCATATCGAGTGCATTGTGCGTGAGACAGGAGCCAACCAGGACGGCTTCTCAAATGGCCTGACCGTTCCCAACACGGACGCTCAGGTGGCGCTCATCCACCAGACATATGCACGGGCCGGCTTAGACCCTGACAACAATCCGGATGACCGACCACAGTTCTTCGAAGCTCACGGGACCGGAACACAGACAGGAGACTCGAGGGAGTCCGCGGCAATCTATGAAACATTCGGCAAGCACGTGAAAGCCGGGACGGAGCCTCCTCTCTACGTTGGATCTGTGAAGACGCTTATTGGTCACCTGGAAGGGGCGGCCGGGCTTGCTGGGCTGTTGAAGGGGGCCGCCCTGGTCCAAAACGGCCTGGTGACACCAAATCTCCACTTCAATCGCTTGAATCCTCGCGTTGAGCCTTTCTACAACGGCGTCTGTGTCCCGACGCAGGTGATGCCGTGGCCAGATCTCGCCCAAGGCGTGCCTCGTCGGGTTAGTGTCAACAGCTTCGGCTTTGGAGGCGCGAATGCCCACGCCATCCTGGAGCAATTCCAACAGGAACCCTCAGCACTGCCATCCTCCTCCTCTGCGGCCCACGAAGGGCCGTGCGTCTCCCCATTTGTCTTTTCGGCGTTGTCCGAGGCGGCCTTGGTGTCCCAGCTGCAGGCCTACTCTGTTCATCTGCACGAACATCACGCAACTATCAACGCAGCCGACCTCGCGTGGACTCTCCGGTCGCGCAGAAGCCATTTTCCCTACAAGACAACCTTTGCAGCATCGAATATCGAGCAGCTGGCATCCATGATCGATGCCAAGCTCATCGAACTGTCCACAAAACCCGGTGCAGCCGTTGGCATCCGATCTAACACCAAGACCAGCACGCCATGCCTGTTGGGTGTCTTCACAGGGCAGGGCGCACAATGGCCGGCCATGGGCGCCGCGCTGATCCGAGCCTCGGCATTCGTGCGCAAGCGAGTAGAGGCACTCGAGGAAGCGCTCGACACGCTGCCGCCTGCCCATCGGCCTGCATGGAGCCTAGTCGAAGAGATGCTCGCTGGGGACGAGACATCTCGTATAGCCGAAGCGGCGCTCTCACAGCCCCTATGCCTCGCGGTTCAGGTGGTCATGGTTGACCTGTTGCGAGCTGCCGGCATCACATTCGCCGCTGTAGTTGGTCACTCGTCGGGCGAGATCGGCGCAGCTTATGCTGCAGGTTTCCTCTCCGACATGGACAGCATCCGCGTCGCCTACTACCGGGGTCTTTATGCAGGTATTCCTGCTCACGGTAGCGCTGTGAAGAAAGGTGCTATGCTTGCGGTGGGAACCTCCTGGGAAGATGCTCAGGAGCTGGTTAACCTTAGGCGATTCAGGGGCCGTTTGGCCGTTGCCGCCCACAACAGTTCCGCAAGCGTGACGCTGTCCGGAGATCATGATGCTATCCTTCACGCTAAGAAGGTATTTGACGAGGAGAAGATATTCGCAAGGATCCTGTAAGCCTCCCAAGACACACCCTCCCCTCAACACTTCAGTATGACGAGTTATTCTCTGTGTTGCTAGATCAACGAGAACATTGGCTTAGAGAAGCACCGATGCTGACTTTGTGCATGTTACAGTAAAGTGGATATGGCTTATCATTCACACCACATGATAGCATCTGGCGACCCATACGTCCGGGCTCTACGAGACTGCGGCGTTAAAGTCAATAAAGATCGACCTGCCAACGCGCCGGCGTGGTTCTCTAGTGTGACCGGCTCTCCGGAACCACTAGAACCTTCCGAAGATATACAGGATATCTACTGGCGAGACAATATGTGCAACACAGTACTCTTCTGCCATGCCGTTTCGAACGCCGTCGCCAGCTTTGCGGACCTCAATCTTGCCGTCGAGGTCGGCCCGCATCCGGCTCTCAAGGGGCCTGCCACCCAGAACATGACTGAAGTCCGGCCTGCGCAGATCCCGTACACTGGTGTCCTCAGTCGCGGAAAGGACGACGTCGAGGCCTTTGCGGATGCGCTGGGCTTCATGTGGGCGAACCTGCCGAAACTGGTGGATTTCCGGGCCTATGAAAAAGTCATGATTGGAGCCCATTCACGTATTCCACGGTTGGTCATAGGCCTGCCAAAGTATCAATGGCAGCACAACAGGACCTACTGGGCCGAGTCTCGCGTCTCTCGGAAAATGCGGCACCGCAAGTCGGGAGGGCCTCATGAAATCCTTGGTTACCTGTCTCCCAACTCCAACTTGCACGATTTGCACTGGTCCAACGTACTCAAGCCGTCCGAAGTGTCGTGGCTTGCTGGACACCAGTTGCAAGGACAGATGGTTTTCCCGGCGGCGGGATACGTGGGCATGGCCTTCGAAGCAGCCAAGCATCTTGCCGCGGAGAAGCAGAACTCAGTCGAGCTCTTTGAACTCCACAATCTCCTCATCCCACGGGCCATCATCTTTGAGGAGGGCGACACCAATGGCGTGGAGACGCTCGTGGCGCTCACATCAGCTCAGCACTACCAGGACTACACCACTGCTGAATTCGCCTGTTACTCCACTCCTCTACTTGGCGCAGGCTCGGACCAAGAAATGGACCTCATGGCTAGCGGCACCATCCGTATCGTGTTTGGCAGGCCGAACGCGGCCGCTCTGTCTTCCACACCAACAGAGGACTACAATATGACCTCACATGATGTCGACTATTTCTACTCGACACTGGCGGACCTAGGATACAACTATCGAGGCCCATTCAGGACGCTCTCATCGTTGCGGCGGAAGCTGAATTCCTCAGCGGCATTGCTTGACACATATTTTCAAGACGACATAGACAAGCAATCCGAGTACTTGGTCCATCCAAGCACCCTCGACGTGGCCTTCCAGTCAGCCTTCCTGGCGTACTCGGCCCCTGGTGATGGGCGCCTTTGGTCCCTCCAGGTCCCAACACGTATTGCTTGCATTCGTGTAAATCCTCACGTGTCTGCCTCTGCAGGCGCGCAGCTGCCCGTGTGTGCCGAGCTTGATGCCGAGTCGGAGAGCTTGTCAGCGAACATTGATATGTTTGAGCCAGAAGGCCAGCACGCAATGGTTCAGATCGAAGACTTGGGCATGAAGCCATTTGCCCCGGCCACAAAAGATGACGATCGCGTCATGTTTACGAACGTGGAATTGGGAATGTATCTTCCCGATGGAGCTACCGTGGTGAAGAACGCGTGCCCGTCTCCGCTTGAAATTGAACTAGCCAATGTGTGCGAGAGAGTGGCATATTACTTCTTTCGCAAGTGGAAGACGGAGCTTAGCGAGGCCGAATGGACATCAAATGAATTGCATCCACATTGGGTGCACTACCTCTCCTGGATAGACGAGGTGTTGACCATGGCGTCCAGGGGCCAGCACCCTACCATCAGAAAGGCATGGGCGCAAGACAGCGGAGAAGAGATTCATGCTTTGATCAGCAAATATAGCGGTGACTCTATTGATATGAGACTCCTCCACGCGATGGGTGATCATTTGCCAGCTGCTGTTCGAGGAGAGACAGCCTCGATAGAGCATCTGCTCCTTCCTGCCACGATCCAGAGCTGGTACGAAAACGCACTTGGATTTTCGCAATACCATTCCTTCTTGGCTCAAATGGTCAAACAAGTGACTTTTCGCTATCCGCATAGCAGGATCCTCGAGATCGGTGCTGGTGGAGGCGGCGTCACGGCGAACGTCCTCGAGCATTTGGACAACAAATTTTCTTCATATACTTATACCGACGTGTCGGACGAGCACTTTCCACAGGCTGCAGCCAATTTCGCGGCATACAGTCACAAGATGACTTTCAAGAAGTTCGACGCGGAAAAGACACCCACCAGTCAGGGATATGAACCACATTCGTACGACATCATAATCGCCTCAAATTTGCTGATTTTAGACGCCGCCGAATTTGTGCAGACCTTGCTGGACAACGCTCGGAAGCTCCTCAGACCCGGCGGCTACTTGATTTTGATGGGTATTACTTCGCAGGCTCCAGTGCGCTACCACAGCATCCTGGGCAGTATTTCCGGGTGGCGGCCCGGTGTCAACGACGGCCGGCGACTGTCGCCCCCCATGACGCCCAGTATGTGGCACAATGCTCTACGCAAGACAGGTTTCGGTGGAGTGGATGCCATTACGCCCGAAATCAGCGGTGCAGTTTGGCCCATGTCCGTCATTGCATCCCAAGCCGTCGACGACAGGGTGAAAATACTGCAGCGACCCCTTTCTGCGTCATCGTCGGGGTCGCGTATCGAGATTGAGAGCCTCGTCATCCTTGGCAACCAGTCCTTGAAGACGTCACAGTTCAGCGAAGAATTAACTGATCATTTGAGGCGTTTCTGTGGAGAGATCATCGTTCTCGGAGGATTACCCACCGAGGACGAGGCTTCGAGTCTGAATCCGTCGAGCACTTTCATCAACCTAGTCGATTTGGACGTCCCTATCTTCAAAGATGTCACCGATGCCACCATGGACGGCCTTAAACGCATGTTGGAACTGGCGAAGAGCGTAACTTGGGTTACCCAGGGAGCTCAGCTAGAAGAGCCGTATCACATGGCGAGCATTGCTTTCCTCCGCAGTTTAAGGATGGAGGAAATTCATCTCAGTCTGAACCACATCGATCTATGCGGCTCCCAGCAGCAGAATAGCGGCCAGTCTAAGGCTATCGCAGAATATGTACTGCGGCAAGTGGCCCTCGATGAGTGGGACGCTCCACCATCTGCTCTTGCAACGCCCATCCATCGGCAGTGTGGCTTCCTGTGGTCCAAGGAGACCGAAGTGTATCTCGACCCCAGCGGAAAGCTCCAGCTCCCCCGGGTCGTCGTAAATGGCGACCAGGACGACCGAATTAACTCGTCGAGACGTGCGATAACGAAACTTTTGCGCGTCGGCCAGTCGAATGTGAGCGTCGTGAAGCCCTCGTATGATACACCTCCAGTGTTGATGGAGCAGATGGCCGGCCGACAAGCTAGACAAGGCCTTCCAGATAGCCACAGTCCCGTGAGACTGCATAGCTCGAGTCTGGCAGCTCTGCGCGTCGCGACGGACACGTTCTTGTTCCTCGGCATCGGCACGGGCAAGACGGACAATAGGCTGCGGGCTATTCTTTCTTCCACGAACTCATCTGAGGTGCAACCTTTAGCCAGTGTGCAAATACCATTATCTGCGGAAACCGAAATGGACACAGACAGCCTCCTCGTCGGGATCATGACCGAGGTTCTCGCCAGGTCGCTTGTGTCGTCCCTGTCCACAGGCAGCCACATGCTAGTACATGCTTCTGGACATGACCATGCACTTGCCTCGGCTCTAGAGCGTGTCGGGGCTGCCAAGTCGATACGCTTCACCTTCTCATGTGACAGCCATGATGATCAGCAGAATGAAGCGACGCGCTCTTGGTTCAAAATCAATGCTCGCGCTCCCAGCTATGCTTTGAGGAAACGTCTTGGTCAGGTCCAGCCTACCAATTTCATTGACATAACGCTGGGCGGTCCATCCCGAGAGCTGGGTGCTCGAATCTCGCAGTCTCTTCCTCAGGATTGCGTCAAGGTTGATGCATCGGCTCTCTTCAGGCACCGTTCCCCACCACCACCTCCTATGGACCGCCTAGGCGACCTAGGGCTTGAAGATCTGCTCCAAGATGTCGTGTCAAGCGCCAAACCAATCAAGTCAGACTCGGTGACAAGCATTGAGAAGCTGCGAGGACTCAGCCAGACTAGCGCATTGAGTGGTATTCACTGGCCGCTAGATGGGCAGGTGGAGGTGGTGGTACGCAAGATGGATGCTCGCCTGCTTTTCTCCAAGGACAAGACCTATCTTCTTGTTGGTCTTAGTGGGCAGCTTGGACAGGCGCTTGCTCAGTGGATGGTATCGAACGGTGCTGGTTGTGTGGTGCTGACAAGCCGACGCCCAAATATTGATAAGAGGTGGCTGGCCTCGTTCCAGGGGTCGGGTGTTGGCACTGTCAAGGTGATGGCATTGGATGTGCTCGACATCAGCCGTGTTCAGGACGTAGTCAAAGACATAAGAGCGACGTGTCCACCCATAGGCGGAGTCATCAACGGAGCTATGGTGCTAGAAGACGTACTCTTTTCGAACATGTCGGGTGAAGCAATGCGGCGGGTGCTGGCACCAAAGATTGACGGAACCCGAAATCTTGACGAAGTCTTCTACCACGATGACCTTGACTTCTTCATCCCGTTGTCATCTGCGACGTGTCTTGGTGGCAATGCGGGACAGACGAATTATGCGGCAGGAAACGGCTACCTGCACGGCCTTGTCCGACAACGGCGTCGACGCGGCCTGGCGGGCTCCGTGCTTGACATTGGGCGGGTGTCCGGAATCGGGTACATCGAGACCGCAGGAGCTGTGGTACGCGAGCAGCTCGAGAAGTACAAGATGGTGCACATTTCCGAGGTAGACCTCTGCCAGTCGATTGCCGAGACGATTCAAGTGGGGTATGCTTTGTTTGACGAGGACCAGGCAGGCATCCCCGCGGTCAGCGTGACGACGGGCGTGCGCAAATACGCAGACGATGAAGACGTCAAGGGTCCGTGGTTCGTGGCACCCATCTTCGCCCAGATTATCACCGAGAGCACGAGTGCGGAAGACGGGATGGAAGCAGGCGGCGACTCGGGTAATCGGGCGCTGCCTGTAGGTCAGCGGCTGCCCAAGGCGAGCAACAAGGAAGAAGGCTTGGCCATATTGCGCGAGGCCTTCGCAGCGACACTACGCACGATGCTGCAGCTGGGAGATCAAGTGATCGATCAGGATGCGCCTTTGATGGAGCTAGGAATCGACTCGTTGGTGGCAGTCGAGGTGCGGTCCTGGTTCCTCAAGGCGGTCAAGGTGGACGTGCCTGTCCTCAAAATCATCGGTGGTGCATCGCTGGTCGAGATCTGTGAGAGGGCTTTTGAGAAGTTGCCCAAAGAACTCGAGCCTTCAAGTGCCAGTAACAGTGATGGTGCCAGTGGCGCTGAGCCTTTGTCCTCGGAAAAGTCATCTTCAAAGTTGTCGTCGTCTAGCCCCGCGAAGATTACGTCAGCACGTCGCGCCACCCAAGGCAATCAGCCTCAGCCTCAGCCTCAGCCTGACGATACCAGCGCATCGAAGCCCGAGTCGAGCTCTACTTCAGACGACGGCTCAATACTGGAAACTGCTGCAACAACCCCCATTATTCCTTCGAAGAATGAAGGCTTCGAGAAATTGTCAGATTCGGCCATCTTGGCTCTGGGCGGCCGTGGCCCAAAATCAACCTCGGCAACGTCTCGCTCTCCAACAGAAGATGGCGTCCTGTCCAGGTCTGTTCCCAGGCCCACGAGATTCTTGAAGAGCGAACGTATTTCCCTGCCCCAGTCTCGCTTCTGGTTTCTTCGTCACCTGCTCGAGGACCAGACGACCCCCAATGTCACTTTTTCCTACCACATGGCCGGTCCTCTGCGTGTGGCCGACCTCGAAAAGGCTATCCGCATTGTCACTAATCGTCACGAGGCCCTGCGCACCTGCTTTGTGGCCCACGAGACTGAAGCCGGCCAAGCCTACCAGAAGGTCCTTTCCAGCTCACCCCTGCGCCTTGAGAAGAAGACGGTCGCGTCCAAGGATGATGTTTCGGCCGAGTATAGGCTGCTCAAGCGACACGTATTTGACCTCGCCAGCGGCGACACTATGCGACTGATGCTTCTGCAATTATCCTCGTCTGAACAAGACCACTATCTCCTCATCAATTATCACCATATTGTTATGGATGGTGCCAGCTTCCAAGTCTTCCTTGCCGACCTCGAGAAAGCCTACAACGGCCAGTCGCTTGGTCCTCCTCCTCGCCAGTATCCAGACTTTGCCGCTGCCCAACGCAAAGCCCTCGATGCAGGTGAAATGAGGGATGAGTTGAAATACTGGCAGGGAATCTTTCCCGACGGCGAGCAACCTCCGGTATTGCCCCTCCTTCCCATGGCTCGAACCACGTGCAGGGTCTCTATGAGCGCTTTCGACTCTATAGAGGCTGCACAGTGGCTCGACCCGGCTGTTTTGGAGCGCGTCAGAGTGTTATCCAAGTCCCAGCGATCCACACCCTTCCATCTTTACCTGGCTGCTTTCAAAACCATGCTTTTCTGCTTGGCGGGTTCCGACACGCAAGACTTGACCATTGGCATTGCGGACGCGGCCCGCAACGAGAGCGATATAAAGGGTAGCATCGGATTCTTCCTGAATCTGTTGACCTTGCGATTCCGCAGGAATCCGGACCAGACGTTTGCAGAGGCCGTTTCGGAAGCTCGAGACATCACATACGCAGCACTTGGGAGCTCCCGTCTGCCATTTGACGTGCTACTCTCCGAACTAAAGGTCGAGCGGTCTTCAATGCACAGTCCATTCTTCCAAGCCTTCTTCGACTACCGTCAGGGTACTCAGGAGGTCCAACCCTGGGGTAATGTCAAGATGGCATACCATCACGTCCACCCTGGACGTACGGCGTATGATGTTACTTTGGATATTATTGACAATCCAGATGCCGTTTACTTGGCCATCCGAGTCCAGCGTAGCCTGTACGACCAAAGCTCGGCAAATCTCCTCCTGGAAACCTTCGCCCACTTCCTCGACGTCATGACTATGGACGGGTCTCTCGCCCTAAAAGATGCCCCCATATTCGGAGACGCGCAGCTCAGTAAAGGCATCACAATCGGTCGCAGTGAGTACAGCCCACTCCTATTGCCTCTGCTGCCTTCTCTTCCACAGTCAGCATGGTACCAAGAGCAAACACCTGAACTGCGTGATTTCTAGGCCCCGAAATGGTCTCCGACTGGCCCGAAACCCTCCCCCATCGCATTGACGAGGTCGCACAGGTCAACGGATCTCAGGTGGCTCTGGTTGATGGAGCTTCCAGTCCTAGGAGCCTCACGTACTCGGAAATGATTGACCGCGTCGAAGCTGTCGCAGAGGGTCTGAAGTCTGTCGGCGTAGGCTCAGGCGCCCGTGTGCTTGTTTTTCAACAACCAACAGTTGACTGGGCCTGCTCGATGCTCGCTATTTTGCGCATTGGTGCCGTCTACATTCCTCTTGACCTCCGCAATCCACTTGCCCGTCTCGCAGCTATCGCAAGAGACTGTGAGGCGGATGCTGTCCTTGCACATGCGGCTACGGTGGATGACGCCCAAAAACTTCAGATCGACAGAATTATCAATGTTTCGGTCCTCCCAGGCAAGCCTACAGCGCCGGTGGCCATTTCTGCACGATCAGAAGCACCGGCAGCTATATTGTATACAAGTGGCTCAACCGGTACACCCAAGGGCATCATTGTCACCCACGCGGGTCTTCGCAACGAGATAGAGGGATACACCAAGTCGCAGGGTCTCGCAGCCGAACGTGTATTGCAACAAAGTGCGATGACCTTCAACCATGCATCTGACCAAATGTATACCGGACTTGTCAACGGCGGTATGGTGTATGTTGTGCCGGCGGACAAGCGCGGTGACCCACTTGAGATCACGAAGATGTGAGTAGATTTCCCAGCCTTCCACAATTTGGTAACCCGCGGGGACTTCACTCAAACCACGTTGAGTCCTTGTCTTCTTCTACTTGGTGCTCTGGGACGTACCGCTTTGACGCAAGCTCTTGTTTTCCTCCCTGATTTCCTTTGGTTTCAATTTTCAATTTTTTGGCGTGCATCGGCTTTCCATATTCACATCACTCTCAGTACGACGCTAACCCTCACCAGCATTCACGAGCAAGCGATTACATATACCAAGGCTACACCAGCGGAATACCTGCTCTGGCTACAGTACGGCCCTGAAAATCTTCGCCAAGCCTCCAGCTGGAGGTTCGCTTATGGAGGTGGCGAACAACTGACGACTGTCGTCACCGATGGATTCGCCAGCTTGCATCTCCCACAGCTGCGCATGTTCAACTCATACGGACCAACAGAAGTCTCCATATCATCCCACAAGATGAACATGCCGTATAGCGATAGAAGCGCCATGTTGGACATGGGTTCTGCTATCCCATGCGGGTACTCCCTGCCTAACTATCATACGTACATTTTGGACGAACAACTTCGGCCAATGCCCATCGGTATGCCAGGCGAGATTTACATTGGAGGTGCTGGTGTCTCGCTGGGATACTTGAATAACCAGGAACTTACCGAACGCCATTTTGTTCGGAACCCCTTTGCAACAACTATTGATATCGCCAAAGGGTGGACGAAGATGTACCGAACTGGCGATATTGGTTATCTGCGGCAAGATGGCGCTATGATCTTCAAAGGCCGCTTAGCAGGAGACACTCAGGTCAAAATTCGTGGCATTCGCATCGAACTGAGCGATATCGAAAACACTATCATGGCAGCTGCAAACGGCACTCTGAGAGGAGTGGTTGTTACGCTCCGTGAAAACGACCTGCTAATCGCCCATGTTGTATTCGCCCAGCAGCAAGACGACTTAAAGGATAGGCAGCGCTTCCTCGACCGCCTCCTCAGTCAACTTGCCCTCCCACAGTACATGATACCGGTGGTGGCGGTGCCTCTTGACCAATTCCCAATGAACAACCACGCCAAGGTCGATCGAAAAGCAGTTCAAAGTATGCCTATACCCGTGCGAGCCAAGCTTCATGATACAGAGGTGAGGGACATGACCGAGACAATGGTGCAACTCAAGCTCGTGTGGAGGCAGATACTGGGGGAGAATATGGACAAGGTATTCGCCGTGACGCCCACGTCCAATTTCTTCCTTGTTGGTGGCAATTCGTTACTGGTTATTCGGCTCCAGGCCCAAATACGTGCCACATTTAACATTATCGTTCCACTTGTCAACCTCTTGAGTTCGACTACGCTCGGCGAGATGGCCCAACTCATTGAAGAGAGCTCCAACACTGGCCACAAAGCTGAAATCGACTGGGCGCTTGAGACGACTCCGCCAGTCGTCCCAGACTTTCTCTATGGTGCCCATGGAAATGTTAATGATCATGAGGCTGAGAAGAATGATGCGCGGAAAACCTACCTGGTAACTGGCGGTACTAGTTTCACCGCCAAGTATCTTCTCGAGAAGCTCGCGGCTCGATCCGACACTCAAGTCATTCATTGCGTTGCCCTGCGCGAGAAGTCCAGGGACAGTACCCCATTTACCTCTCCCAAAGTGGTCTATCATCTTGGGAACCTATCCGCACCCCTACTTGGCCTCACACCAAACGCCTTCGGCAATTTGGCTGCCCAAGTGGACGTTATCTTGCATCTGGGCGCCGTCCGCGGCTACTTCGACAATTATCATCTCCTCCGTTCCAGCAATGTCTATCCGACCCGCGAGCTCGTCAAACTCGCCGCTCCTCGTCGCGTACCCATACACTACATCTCGACGGCAGGCGTCTTCCCGCGCGATCTTGTAGCAAGCAACGGCATCGCAGGAACCGCGGCCGAGTATGTGCCGGCGACCGATGGTAATGACGGCTACGCCGCGTCCAAATGGGTGAGTGAGAGAATTCTCGAGCGCTCGGCAACCGAGCTAGGTGTCCCTTCGTCCATCTACCGATTCTTTCCATCTGGGGGCGGCGGTGATGATGATGCGAGCCAAATTAGCCCTGGCAAAGAAGAGGCAGAGGCGAGCGAACAGAGGCTTCTGACGGAGCTGGGGGAGTTGGTCAACGTGTCGGGTATGATGCCTGACATGGATGGCTGGACCGGCCGGGTGGACTTTGGGCCTGGAGAGCATGTCGCCGCCTGGTTGCTTGAGGGCATTGTGGGTGGGGAAAGGGCGGCTGCGCCGTATCCTACTGCCACCGCCGCTATCTGTACCTTTGTACACTACAAGAGTCCCATTTCGGTAGACGCGAGTAAGGTACGCGCGGCGATAGAGGGTCGAAACTCGGCGGATGGAGGCCGCCTCGAACAGATGCCGGTGTTGAAGTGGTTCGGACGTATCAAAGCGTTTGGTTTTGGATATCTGTTAACGGGCCATGACACAGCTGTTGATGCTACTGGGAACGGGAGGAGTATGCTTGTGGTTCGGAGATGAGCTGGATTATGGAAAGATGGGTACTTCCTGTTTTCGCGGAAACATTTTCTCTTGGACTAGGCTTATTGATTATACATTAAGACATGGCTGATTTTCTATGTTACGTTATACTGGGTGTAACCTCGTTTGCCAAAATACATACCCAAGTGTGTGGTGAATCGTCGAGCAACAGTTTCACAACGTTGGAATTATGGCAACGAGTTTTACAAGCCTCTCTATTATGCGAGTTGGAGCTGAATGAAAAGCCAAACACGTCACGAATGACACGACTATGAGGTTCCTCGGGCAAAGTGTCAAAATAGTTGCCGGCAAGTGCTTCGCGACTTGGGCTTCCATTGCAAAATGGGTAGGTCCACCGCACGTCCATGGAGTCCGATGTTCTTTCTGCGCATTTATCATGATAAAAAGCATAGGTCTTTTTTGTTATATGACTCAATTTGGACTATCTTGTAGGTCAAAAACTTGGTAGGAATTATAGGTGAAATTGGTATAGGCTGAAGGCGGTCAATGCACCCGACGTCCAGACACAACTCATGACGAGATAATGGTCCAATGAGAGATGACAATCCCTGGAGGTGCACAGATGTACTGTTATTTATTACCTTCACCCGCAGCGCACCACTTTACATACAGTCTCCAAATTGGTCGCGAATTAGGACTTGTGGCAGTGGCTTTGTAGTATTTGGCAGTGATTAAGGTAATGTCGTGTGAATACGAGTCTGCGTAGAAACCTTGGAAACGCAAACAAATCCCCGACGAGTCTCTCGTCATATCCTTGGGTGGAGTATGTTCTCTCCGCACACTACTTTGATCTAATGCAACCTATAACCTATAAAGCCCCGAAGATGCGGCAAAACACGCCGAACTGAAAAGTCCGATGCTGACATTGGAAAAAGTATTCAACGGCTGCAAGTAATGCCCGCGTCATGTCCCTGATAAGTAAACATGTTGTGAACATTGAAGCCCCGAACAATTATACATTCAAGTCTCCCAATCTTCCACCCATCTTTGTTTATCATGGTCTCTTCCTCATATTCCTTATTGTTGCTGCTCCCAACACATCTCACCGTAGCCTCAGCGGTATCTGCCGGAGCACAGCATCGGTCATGTAGATACATTCCAGGAGATGAAGGTTGGCCAAGCCATGTAATTTGGCAGCAACTGAATGACACGGTGGATGGACGCCTCATCGCCACAATTCCTCTTGGAGACGTCTGCCACGATGAAGGGCAATTTGCGGCGTACGACCAGTCAGCATGCGCGGCGTTGCAGACTGCAATCGTCTCGGCAGGTCAACAAATATTGTACGTGACGAGACTTTCCACATTTGCTGTCAATGATCTTGTATCGAATCAATTTATTCATAAGTACTCATTACTGACGAAGTTCTGTGTTTTACAGCCAATCCAAGCCGGCTGAACCCATGAACCCGTACTTTGAAACCGCCACCTGCTCTCCATTCACGCCCATGGATGCTGCTTGTGACCTTGGCAGTCGTGCCGTGTATTCCATTGCAATTGAGAGCGCCACGGATGTGCAAGCGGGTCTGACGTTTGCTCGGGAGAACAACATTCGTCTGGTTGTCAAGAGTACTGGAATCGAGTCAGTCCAAACATTCACGCTGACCATTGAGGTCTCGTCTGTGCTGCTAGCAATATTGTCCCACTTTTGCTAACTTCCAACGTCCTTTCTAGTTACATGGGCAAGTCTACTGGCAAAGGCTCTCTTAATTTGTGGATGTGGCAACTCAACACCACCGAAATCATTACAAATTACACGAGTCTTGCATATTCGGGTCCGGCCATCAAAATGGGTCCTGGCGTTATCGCTGGTGATGCTTACGCTACTGCTGCTGCGGCGGGATACCGTTTTGTTGGCCCCGAATGTAGTCTCGTCAGCGTTGCTGGTGGCTACACTCAAGGCGGTGGTCATTCGCAGCTCAGCACTGCGTATGGGTTGGCTGCAGACCAGGTCCTCGAGTGGGAGGTTGTCACGGCACGCGGAGAGCATCTCGTTGCGACTCCTGAGCAGAACACTGACCTGTACTGGGCCCTTAGCGGAGGCGGAGGAGGTACGTACGGTGTGGTGTTGAGCTTGACAGCCAAGGCCTATCGAGAAGGCCCTGTTGCTGGTGGCACCTTGGTTTTCGCAAACACAAGTAGAACAGCCTACCGGGAGGCCCTGAACCTCTGGTTCCGTGATACTCCGTCCTTCGTCAACCATTCACAGAATAATGTTCAGTTCGCCATCACCACGGAGGGGCTTCTAGGCTTCAGTCTAACCTTGCCTGATCAAAATACGTCAGCCATAGACACTCTCCTTGGCCCTTTTCTACTGAATCTGGACCGCCTCAACGTTCCGTACAATCTTTCCACCTTCGAATCACCCAGCTATGTCGACCACCTTGTCAAGTCGTATGGTCCCTTGCCTTATGGAGATCTCTGTCCCCTATACGTCAACCTAGCCAGCCGGCTTATCCCACGAGCAACCGTCCTCGACCCGGCGGCCAGCGCCAACTTGGTTGATGTCATGCTTGCAATAGTAGAAGACGGAAACTTCACCATCGGCTGCTCCATCCTCGACGTGGACGCCAGCAGCGTGCCGCTCCATCCGCCGAATGCCGTCCTGCCCGCATGGCGAGGCGCCATTGCGTACTGCAACCCACAGGCGGCATGGGACTGGGAGGACACAGAAGCAAGCCTGGAGTTGAAATCAACGCTCGTCAATCAGCACATCCCAGCCTTGGAGGCAGCGACGCCAGGGTCGGGCATTTACTTGAACGAGATGGACCCGCTTTACCACGGGGATTGGAAAGGGACCATGTACGGCGCCAACTATGGGCGCCTGTTGGAGATCAAGCATGCAAATGACCCACATCATATAATGTATGCCCATTTTTCTGTCGGTTCAGACGACTTTTATATGGACCAGGATGGGAGGTTATGTGTAGATTAAGCATATTCGTGTCGAGGATAGTGGGCAACGATCATCAAGGTCTCGGTCTCTGCTATAACAAATGTGTGTTCGTCCCAACTTAGTGGATAATAGATAAAGATATTGTGAAATGGGACCAGACCCAGCATTGCTCCAAGCGTTTATTAGAACACATATTCACTACAACGGCTCATCACTTGTTTCGATAATAACTACAGCAACAGCCGTAGCAGCCGCACATAAGTTTCGTCCTCGCTGCCAATGTTCTGATCCAATCTTCCTGTTATATACCTTAGGTACATACATCTCAGGGATGTAACTATAGGCATCCTCACTTTCTCCAGTCCTGTTTGATGAACTCCGCACATCTCTCGGCAACCATTATCGCAGGCCACATGGTATGACAGCTAAGCATGCGCGGGAACACGCTGGTATCCGCAATGCGCAATTTGCGCACACCGTGGACTCGCAGACGCTGATCCACAACGCCCGACTGCGCATCATTGGACATGCGACAAGTACAACTGGGATGGAGACTGACCGTGGCAACACTGCGAACATAGCGATCGATCTCGTCATCCGTGACAGTCTCCCAAGTCTTCTCAACCTGTTTGGATGGCGTCAAGGGGGATTTGGACTGTTCAGATGTCTGCACAGCAGGCTTGGGAGCAGTTCGGATCCCAATTTGCCCTTCTTCTTCAGCCGTCAGCTCCCACTCGATAAGCTTTTGCAATTGGTTTCCAGGTGCAAAGGCTATCTGAGCTGGATAGGGATAGCCTGATCTCAGAAATTCTTGGGCGAGGCGCATCGTAAAGCGAATCGCTTTGCGCGCGACAGGCCAGTCCCGTTGACTGCGGAGTATAGGGTGCGTAACTCGAGGATGAGATCGAGGATCTGAATCGAGCAGCTCGACTCGGCCTTCTGAATGTGGTTGGACAAGACAAGTGTATAGTGTAAAGAGGGAACGGCCGGGCACATGCCTCTTGAAGCCGTGGGTCCCAAACAACATGACTTCGATGTCGGGTACATTTTGGGGTTGCGAGATGTCCATAGTATCTGACTGGAAGTTTGCCTTGGAATTGATGGCTTGTACTTGGATGTCCATTGTCCTGTCATCGATGGACCCGCTCCGGACGAATATGGTACTGGGCATGCAGCTGCTGGTCAATAGCCCAGATTTAAAAAAGAGATAAAGCAACATATGCCAAAGACCATAGAATAACGATTCAAGCTTGTGCATAGTTTCACTTTTAGGCAGGTCGAGCATGATGGGAACGGCGAAGTGATCAGCAAGGGACTGGCCAACTGGAAGTTCCTGAAGGACAGGAACGCCCACTGCTTCTAGTGGAGCCCGTGGTCCGATGCCACTGAGCATAAGAAGCTGTGCAGTTTTGAGAGCGCCACAGCAGACAATAACCTCCCGTCTCGCCTCCACGTAGACGTCCTTTGTGTACTCGCCGAGAATTCCTGCTGAGCGGATGAAAACCCCGCGTACAGAGCTGGCCGCGTCGTTCATCTTCAGGCGTGAGACTATTGCACCAGTGCAGACAGTCAAATGGCTTTGTCTCTCATAGGCAATGCTCTTGTTCAAATACGACTGATATGATGTGCTTCTCTCCGACTTTTCGTTGACGGCTTGATCGAGTCTGTAAAAGCCCATGGCTGGCGCAGCGGGATCGTTGACGTCGTCAACAATCGGGAGACCAATGGCCTGTGCAGCCTTTTCGATGCTGTGACACGAAGTCAGTCTACTTGGCAGTACAATAAATCCGATTTCGATGCCGGACATGGAAAGTGTAAACCTACTATGGTCCCCAGGCAAAAGGTGTCTTAATTTGGGTAACTTTAATTGGACCTTGACAATTACTTTAGCTCATCAAACTCATAGGTGGGAGCTCACAATCAACTTACCGTCATGGCCTCTGGCCTCTGACTGCGGACGACTAATATTGTTTTCGCTCTTGCGGAAAAAGGGCTCAACTCCGTCCCATGCCCACTCATGGAGAGACATCTCCTGAGCCCAGGCGTTGTAGTCCCCAGGTGGCCCTCGGGTCATCACCATTGCATTGATTCGTGACGCACCCCCAAGCCCCTCAGCCGTCCAAAGCTTGAGCCTTCCGCCGTTGACCTCTGGCGAAGGCTCAGAGAAACGGTCACTGACTACTTGGAGCTTGTCCCCGAAGAGGAAATTTTGGCTCAACAGTGGGATGCGCGAGAGGAGACTATCCTTGGAAAAGCCTTTTTCGAGGACAAGGACCGAGACTTTAGGATCTTCAGACAAACGCGAAGCAACCGCGCAACCCGACGTGCCACCTAAGAAAGATTATAAGACTGTGAAGAGCAACTGTGACCTTGGGTGGGATGGGGAAATCGAACCTCCTACGACAATATAATCGTAAGTTTTTCCGTCTACCGCCGAGGGTGGAACCTCGGGATACGAAGATGGAAACGGCCACATGATGATGGGCTCCTCCAGGCTTTGCGCAGCGGTAAATCCGATTCCTGTGAATGCCTCTTTCCAGCCAAGTTTATACCTTTGGCGCGTGTATCAAGAATATCGAAAGATAACACATGAAGCGTTGGAATGGACTCCCGGTTAATTATTCAAGAAGCATGGCTATTCATCTGTCGAAGCGGGGCCTCTTGGTGTTGGTGGCTGTTGGTTGTCCGCTTACGTGGCTTGATTTGCGGGGGCGCAAGATAACCGTTCAGCCACACTGTTTAGGTGAGAATTGGTATGGTTACACAAATATGATTAGTATGCCTCAAAGATCTTCATCTTTTACAGGCCATTAGGGGCTTAAGACCGGGGGAAATGTGCGAAAAGCGACTGGCAAGAGGGCGAAAGGGAGATTCAACCAAGAGCAACAAGAGAGGATACTATTGAACCTTCATTTCATGTCATTTTCACTAGCAAGGCAGACCTTGAGGATTTATTTCTTGTTAGAAACAAGGAATATGTATTGATTCGGGGTCAGACCTTGTGAGAGCTCAGGAGTAAGGTGAAGAAGATATGCACTTAGATCCACAGGGGTCAGCTATGTATACTCACAGAGCTAGACCCAGGAGGTATATTGTGACAACCAACTCTTCAGAGACTTCCCTTTTAAATTCAGGTAGGTGTAGAAAATACCACCCCAGGCTGCCAGTGCGGCTGAGCCAACTGGGTCCCTGCATGACATGACCCCGCTTGAGTCCAAATTACTTAATATTCCGTCAACCCAATATCGAACTTCTCTCAAACTTGGCACACTCATAGAAATGGTCCTCAGTTTCTCACAATCTTGTCAGCCAGCAATTGTTACTCAACAGCTTCCAAAATGGTCAAGCTAGACTTCAATCTCGAGCGTGACGTGCCCGAGCTACGGGGCAAGGTCTTGCTCATCACCGGTGGTTAGTGCACCTGCATTTGACGCCCCAAAGTTCCTCACCTCACAGATATATCAAAGATGATAATTCTTTCACCATAGGGACCAATGGCCTCGGAGCTGCAACAGCTAAAATGCTGGCGAGCCGCCACCCCGCCAAGATTTATATTACCGGGCGGAATGCGACTGCGGCACAGCAGACTATCAACAACATCAAGTCCCTCGGTATCACGAACACCAAGCTGGAATGGATCCGATGCGACCATGCCAACCTCACTTCGGTGAAGGAAGCAGCAGACCAAATTCTAGCAAAGGAGTCTCGCCTCGATGTGCTCATGGCTAATGCTGGCATTATGGCCCTCCCGCCAGGACTTGTAGGTCACTCAGTCTCTCTCACTGGTCCTTGGAGGCCAATCGACTTTCTACTTCGTGATCAAGGTGCATTATTTGAACCATTTAGGCTGTGCTCAGGTGTCATCATAATGTTGACATCATGTCCCAGTCTTTTTCAAAGCTTCTCAACTTGTACTGTTGACCCATAACTATTGTAGATACTGACTGGGCCTTAATTTAACAGACAACAGACGGCTACGAGCTTCACTTTGGCATCAATCATATCGCTCATGCCTTACTTATCCGAAAGCTGCTTCCCCTGCTCCAGGAGACAGTGAAGCTATATGGTGAAGCTCGTATCATCCCGATCTCAAGCCTCGCTTTAGTCCTTGCTCCTCGTGGGGGTATTGCTTTCAAAGACCTCAAAACCACACAGGCCTATTGGATTTTGGGAAAATGGCAACGTTATGCTCAAAGCAAATTGGCAAACTTGCTTTACGGGAAAGAATTATCGAGGCGATACCCCGAGATTCTCACACTCATCGCTGATCCTGGACCGAGTAACACGGGCTTAGTAACAAGTCTTGGGTAAGTCCGGCTTAGAAGGCTTTGTTTATTATCCGACGTTCAAACTTCAACGTATAACAGAATCAATGATTATTGACTTCATTCATTACCAGGTATCTCGACAAGATGATTGTGCACTTAGGGAATATAAATCGATTCCTAGACGATGACCAAGGCCATTGGAATCAAGTCTGGACTGTTGGTGTTCCTAAGGATAAGGCAGTCCCAGGGGAGATGTACGAGCCTGTAGGTATACCTACTAGGTCTTATACGGCTTGGTGCTTGGATCAGAATCTAGCTACACAACTTTGGGATTGGACAGAGAACGAACTTAAGCCTTTCCTTGAATAGAACTAGGTGACTACTCAGGTATCTAAGGCCGGCACAGAAGAGTTCCAATAATTTCATGAAATTTATATAGAGTAAACTACTGAAAACATTAGTATAAAGCCCGAACCTACACATTAATAACGACCTGGAAGACGTAGAGGATCGCTCATTATTTTATACCGACGGTTTCCACGAGTTCCACGGCACAAGATATGAAGGTTGTCGTTGTTAATAGCGGCTTCCGAATAATCAAATTGAATCAATTCCTGACTATAACCCTTTTTCCAGTGATGCCCTGTTCTCACTTAGTACTACCTAAATATAATGCTTAGCTTCATGGAATTCAGGATATATAGACCTGGTTCACGCTTACAATGGGGTTAACATAAAGATGGGTGCTTAATAGGGAGACCGGGCCGCATGTTTTCGAGTTGGCAGGGCGAACTTGTTGAAGCTGAAGGTTGTGTGGCTGATAGACTGGACCATCGTGGTAAAGTATTAAGAATGCAAAGTTGAATAGAATTTTGCTATAAGAGACAAAACTACGCATAGACCCTTTATGAGTTTGAATCGCTAATGGCCACGATGGAGCTACACCCTTCGTCCGGCTCGTCCGGCTCGACAAGGGCGAACAAGTAATCTGCCTCCTCGCGCATAGCTCGAGCAGAGTCTTGCAGTAGCACCCACAGCCTATTCACCTCTCTCCCAGCCGATACCAGCTCCTCCTGAAGCTCATCTTCGTATTGGCGGGCCCGCTGGTAGCGCTCCAACGCACGCTCCGCCTTCTCGATCGCAAATCCGACCACAACCTTCTTATCCTTTTTTTTAGCGCGGCGGGCCTTTGCACGGCGTTCAGCTGTCTTGGCTCGGGTAAGCTTCTTATGGAGCGTGTGTATGTCTCCGGTCCTCTCGGTGATCGCGGGCAGGATTGACTCCCTGTATGGCGGTGGTGGGAAAGAGATTGGTGCTGAAGTTTCTGCCTCCCGTGGGATCTCGGTCGTACAATCTGCATTTGCCTTGCGGCTGAACAATTTTCGAACCCAATGTGGCATTTTAGAGAGTTGGGAATTCGAGTCGTGTCTGGGAAGAGCGGAATATCGCACGGAGATTTGCGTCCAGAATTGAATCAAGTCTTTGAGATCCCAAGAGGGCTAGGAATGGAAGAGGTAATGAATGTTCCAGACGAGAGGCTGTGGGTAAAATTTGTGTGCGCGTGACTACACTATAATTTCCAAATGCGCCGGCTTGGCTCGTACCTACAAGGACGGCGTACTTTGTGTTGGAGCAAATGACGAGCTATCACATTAGCGAGTGGTTCGTGCCGAAACCAACTCGACTGGTCCCCTTGAATCAGGGATCGGAGCTTCTAGTGGAGGAGTCGAGCTGTAATCCTCTCGAGGCTAATGCAGATCTATACCTAAATTCTAATATAGTCTTAGTCTGGCATACGCGGCTATAGAAACGATGATCAATATTAATAGCCTCCTGGCGAAGATGTGACTACGCCGTCACTGGCCTATAATAGTCCGAGATCATCTGCCTGTCTCGTTCCTTCTTTCTCCCTATCGTGTTGCCACTGTTTCCCCTCGTCTGCACTACGCCGGAAGTGCAGGATCCTTAGGCAGCGGAAGCGTTCGTTGTGAGTATTGGGCATTAGAAGGAATGTTTGTGCATTAACGACACAGGCGAGGCATGAATTTGAGTTCTATGGAGCTCGTGTGATCATCCTCGCTCAGCGCTGGCACGAGATACTGACAAAGCTGGCTGTTGCAACCTTTTATGTTTCCGTGCAGTTCCAGTTCCACTGGCGCCTATAAAGCCATTATTCAAAATTGTGGGAAGAAGACTGCGTAGCAATACGCGCTTCTTGATTTCACAGCCGTGTAAACAAAGCGTTATAGCCCGCAACAATTGCGAGGAATGCGTAAGCCCTCTTCTAGTATGAATTGTGCCGAGGAACGAATGAAAAATCGATGCTTGAACTGCATCTTCCTCGATCGCCGAAACCGACGACTAAGGATAGTATAAGAGTGAAACTCCTATCTAGGTAGGTTCTTATTTCCAGCTAGTCGACGTAAACCCAATATCATTACACCGAGCTCTATGCGGATGAATACAGATGGTGTAAGGGCTCAATGCAAGGTGGCATGAGGGTTTTTCTTTTGTCTTCTCTTTTTTTCGTTAGGGACGCCACCTTTTCAAGTTCCACGTTTTGATCAAGTCAACACAAGCATTAAAATGACCTTGACATGCTTCTTAGGAATTTATCTTAGCATGTAGTTCGACATTTTAACGACGACGTTGAAGATAATAAATCGATTTAAGAGCTAAGCACTCCGGGCGCTATAATCAAGTTCCTCCTAGAGACCCGTGACCATTTATAAAGGCGAGATTAGCATAAGGCCAACTTGAGCATAGGAACAGATATAAGTAATGGCTCCACATCTCATACAATGAAGCTAAAGATTGCTTCCACTGTTATAAGACTCACTATGAAAATTCAGAGCTTTGAGGCACCACGAATTATAGCTGGATTGAAGAAAGGCCAACCTAGGCCCAGAACATATATCCAGCAAACCGGCTTTCAAAGCTGGACCCAGCTCTAGCCCTGATAGACAAAGTTAGGTCATTGCCACAGCACCCCTGGTGCTCACGAAAGAATTTCAATGTGGGTTAGGGTGATGAAGTCTGGAGGTTCATTCTTCAGCCAATATCAGATATCATCAAAATTTCCCATGTTAAGCAGAGCATAAGCAGACGTATCTCCACTGGAAGTTATAAAGAAAGCCTTATGCGTTATCTCAAGGTTCCAAGGTTAGTGTCACCTGTATAGGGTAAGCATCGGGCCGCTTACAGTTCGACTCCCGCCCCACCATATGCTGGTGAACTGGTTGCATTAAGGTACACTGGATAGTTTTGTCTTTATGCGTCGAGTCGTCACAGGCTTACACCGTGTTATGCCTTAGGCTTCGCGATAAGCGTATACGAAGAGACAGCTGAGTGCGAAGCTACGGTGAGAGACACGATGCTTGTCGGGCCTGATTCTTCAGTCATAACCAATGCCTTTTTCACTTCCACTACCCGTAGCTCAATTCGAAGTTAGCAACTTTGGAATATAATTCTTATAATATGTTTGTTGCTGCTCTTATTTTGGTGATAATATCATATAGAAGGTACAAGCTCCACGAATGTCCTAGTCAACCAGAAGGATACTATACTTGCCTGTTACTATAGCCTTCCTAAGAAGCTAAGCTCCGGACGGGATATCTGGGTGGTCAGTGGCTTCAAGGTTGGAGTTAGTGATTCAATCACCTCAAAATGGACATAATTTAGTGTCAATGCGGCTGGCCATGGGATAATCCCACGACAACGACATTTGAATTTCTGCGATTCGACGCCAACCTCTAATCTTATTGGGCATATGCGAGACACCTGCAAGCATTGGGAAGATTTAGCAGACCAGTCCTGCGGAAAAGATTAATTGTGTAAGACATCTACCAAAGCGGCAGACCGGTCAAGGTCAAGTTGGGTATATGTGTAAGATATCTACCAAGTTTGTGAGATCTGGCAGACCTGCCACACTAGGGCATTGATAAGAGCATTAACGAGGCTGGCGGCGTTTCTTACCAACCTGTTTCTACATGTACACCCATAACAATGAAGT
Source organism: Gnomoniopsis sp. IMI 355080 (assembly GCA_027946555.1). Taxonomy (NCBI): domain Eukaryota; kingdom Fungi; phylum Ascomycota; class Sordariomycetes; order Diaporthales; family Gnomoniaceae; genus Gnomoniopsis; species Gnomoniopsis sp. IMI 355080. The sequence goes on along the minus strand of JAPEVC010000083.1, from coordinate 58,799 downwards.
GCTATAAATATAGCTCCTACCGCATGCTCAAGAACACACAATTCCACTAGTGCAGTATCCTCAACATCACCTTGGAAAGCTTTCTTTCCAAATTGGCGGCGGTATGCATTCTTCAGTGATGGTACCTTCTCACTTCCTTGGACCATGATCTAACACTTTTCCAGCCTCCAAATCTGCACCAATTTAAGTCAGTGAACACTGGGATCAGAAATCTCAAGTCACTATGGTTTCTACTAGCAGCCTTATTTTTACCCTCTTCGTGAGTCTCGCCAACGCAGGCTCGATATCCGTCTACTACTACAAAACATGCGGCACGACAGTTAACTCGTACTTCAGCGGCACTATTCCGACCAACTGCAATACCCAGAAGGGCTCCTCTATCGGATAGACTGAGACTCAGGTGTGTCGCTGTGGCTCTATAGCGACATAAACCGCGAGAACGTAGTCCACAAGCAAGCTGCGGCAGATACTGGATGCATGAACTTCTCGGGTACCGGAGGCTCGTGGCTGTTTCATTGTTGATTTATCGCCCGCTCAAAGGTAATGTTCCTGCTCGGTGTGGCTAGGCCGGGGGGGCGGGGGCCAGACGATACCACATCGTTAGCCGAGGTGGTTATTTACGAAGTTATAAGAATTTTGGAACGGCGGACGGCAGTGCTCTAGGGACCCTATGACTAGTCTTTCACTAGCATACTCAAGGAAAACAAGCTTATGTGAAGGTTAGGGAGTTAGTAGCATTGCAGTCCTCATTATATATATCAAGAGCTTTAGGACAATATCTATACAAGGTTCCACGGGCAGCTAAACTTGCAAATATATAACTCCACCTCCTATAAGATTATAAGTTGGTACATAGCTCTCTCTCTTAGAGTGAAGTCAAATATAACCGTGTTGCGGATAAACGGCCGTCAGTCATAGAAACTAATGGACACTTTCTTTTAAATTGCCAAACTATGAGCGAATGTTGGGTCTTGTTCAAGTCACCAATGGCTACTATGGGACGAGATGGCCTTAAATTTGCAGCCCAAATTTGACGATTGGGCAAAATAAGCAAATTTCGAGACACCCAACGTTATGTGTGACACGAGGCTACATTATAAGAAGGGGAGGAATGGAGGGACTATGTCTCGCCACACCAGGCTTCAACAGATTGAGAATAGAGGCTCTCCGTAGTCTCGAAACCACGTTTCAATTGATATAAGAGCTCGAGAGCACCCAAAAAGCTCCCGAAGGGCTTTTTCATACTTTTGTGACGGACATCGCTGGAAACCGACATCACGGGCCCATGAATCATTTCCCAAGGCCTTTCTATCATCGCATTGCCCCACTATGATGGCTATGTGTATTTGCGGGAAGCTCGTACACCGCATATTGACGGTCGCTGTCCATTTCCACAGCATAGTCCGATATTTTTGCCTTCGAAGGTGTGCCACTCTTTCCAAAACCACCTCCTGGAGCTTCCATCTCATGACCGGTAGCCGAGACCACATATTCTAAGTCCCTTTTTTTCTTCCTCCATAGTATAAACAAGCCCGCGGTGAGAAGCATGATGCCAGCCACCGCGCCCATAGAAGCACCCACGGCAGCTCCCACCACGGAGATATGTCCACCACGCGAGGAAGAGCTGCTCTGAGCTGGCGACGCGCTTGCCGAAGCCGTCATAGTTATTGCTTCACCAGTAGTTCTAGTCGAGGATGTGGTGACCTCAGCGTTGGTACTCGTGGAAGTAGTTGAGACCACATTGAGACCATTCACGGGAATTCCATAGATGGTTATGATTTCGTCACCGACAGTGCTTGATGTTGCCGAATTCGTGCTGCCCCCGCTAAGCACGTTGCTGACCGTGCGATAGCTCAGCTTCTGTCCTTCTGTCAATGTTGATATGCATTGTGAGGGGAACGAGGGCCTGTCGAATTCGACCGCGTAGAGACTATAGCTGGTCGGACAGCAGAACGTTTGCGTAGTGTGGTGATCGACGGAGGAGGTGAGCACTTCGTGGTACGAACTTGGACAGACAAACAATTCGCCCAGGACCGTAGTAGTTTCCGAACTGTCTTGGTTCCACCATGATGTTGCCTGCGGTGGCCAGCATGTCGAGAGAGCGCTATTTACTTCTGTAACCCACCAAGGGTCCCCTATTCACAGATCGACCCGAATTAGATATTGCAAAGTAAAGACGATTGTGGACAAATCAAAGCGAACAGTATAACAGTAGGGATACCAAGAAATGATGAAGACTTACAAGCCAAGAAATTCCCGTCGTTGGCTTGTTTGTAAATTGCAGCCGCGCACTCTGCTCCGCCCGATGTGCCTTGGGTTGTTAAAGGAAGGAAAGAAGTGGCTGAGCCAGTGACAGTTGTCACAAAGCCTGTTGCTGCCATATGGCTACCTAAGTAGGATCTGGGGAAAGCTAGGGCAACAGAATCATGCTATGAGATCATGGGTTTTCTTTTGTTGCACATAGATATAGAAAATGGAGTGGAAAGCACGAGAGTGAAGTGTCTATAATGATGGAAGATGCCACATTCGGTGGCTTCGGAAAGACATCGGGGGCTTAACGGCATGGTTGCTCTCCTATTTACGATGGGCAAGGAGGACGGTATCTGTTTTAGTTCCCGTTGAGAGTCTTTATACATCGCACAGCACAATATCATTTTGTTCTGCCCGCTGTTGGTGGCTTGCGGCGCATCCTGCAGCTTGATCCTTGCGCCATTGGGTCAATTCGCGCGCAGAAGGTGGTATGAGTACAAGATGGAAAGTGGAACCGATGTTTCGAATCAACCAATGGTCGTCTTGATTCCAAGCCAATTTGAACAGGCCTGGCTTGAGCCGCCGTTGGTTGATCCACGAATCCTCCTCCCCACTGATCCTTCGCTCCACGCGAGGTGCAGATTTGAGCAGGGGTGCCAAGAATGAGAAAAATTGCAGAGGATAGCGAGATGACGAGGCGAGACAATCAAATGGAAGAATCATATAGAAGTATAGCTCAAGGCCAAGGTAAACAACCAGCTCTGAGTAATTTATTCTATATTGTTGCAGAACCTCATCCCAGGCGACTTGCTATCGTATGTCGCGAGATTCGTCCTGGTGCGTGGGAAAGTTAGTACAGCAGCCAAGAGCATAAAATAGACGCTCGCCTATAAGGTACTACGGAGCCACCACCGACATGCGCCTTGCTGTTGGTAGTGACCCGGCACAAATACCCCTGAAGTCGCCCTCGCTCCTTTCTTCCGTCTTTTGTCAACTCTCTTTTCCGAAGGGCTAGACATAATTTCCCAATAGATCTCAGGAAACTCCATAGGACGCCATTGATCAGAGTACACATTGTCTGGCTCACTCCCTTCCAGTGCCAGCCGCTGATGATGGCGGCCACCCAAAGCCCAAGCCTCGCCAACCTGGTGTCCCCGAATTCGAAGCTCCGATCGAAGAACACTGTTTTTGCGTTGCTGGCCGGTCTTTTGGTGTCATCATACGTCTTATTTGCAAGCGGAGGCGGTCTCTTGCCCTTGTCAGATGGTACTCTCGTGGCGAACGAGAAGGCCCCAGGCCAGCCTGACAGTGTCATCTCGTCCACGGACAAAGCAACAGTCACCGTCACCGTGACTGCTACTGCGACTGCGACCAGTGGACAGCTCCTCGACCCCACGATGCCAGTCAGTGGCGGAAATACCTTGCTGTCGCCTAACGCGCCACGGGCCGTGATTATAGAAACATCCATCATCGCGAATCTCATCCCCATTATGTTACACTTCTCTAACGTTTTGGGCCCCAATTGGAGAATGACGCTGTTTACACTCGAAAAAGATTGGGAAGAACCACTGTCACCGGTATTCCAGCGCGCTCTGATTTCCGGGCGTATCGAGATTCGTTTCCTACCCGAGGATGCGGAATTGACAAGCTCCCACGGTGTATCCGTGTTCCTGACACAAAAATGGATTTGGGAACAGTTGGCTTCAGCCGAGCGGGTTCTGCTATTTCAAGCCGACAGCATCATCTGTACAAAGTCCCAGGAGGCCGTCGACGATTATTTCAAATATGATTTTATTGGGGCACCGATTGACCCCAAATACGGGCAAGGCTACAACGGCGGGCTGAGCCTACGAAATCCGAGGTTGTTTCTAGAGGTTGTGAAAGAGACGGATTTTTTGACAAGTGGAGAAGAGTTTGAGGACCAATTCTTTTACAAGAAGTTGAAGGAAAAGAACGCCGTGATGCCGAGTGAAGAAATTGCGAAGACGTTCTCAGTGGAGACAATCTACTATGAGACGCCACTAGGCTATCACCAGCCCCAGCGATGGCAAGTCAATAATATGGGTGCCATTGAGACATGGTGTCCCGAGGTGAAGATGTTAATAGGGAGGAGGGCGACGTGAGATAAGAAGATGAAAGGATGTCCTCGAGCAGGGCTAGAACAGGGTAGGGTTTACGATGTCCACTTGGCGCATTGACTGATAGAAATATACCTATCCGAATTCCAACGATGGCTCTGTCATATCAACAAGACTAGAAAGGCAACGCAACAAGTGTAATATCCACACCTGCGAACACCATCCGCCCGGGATTCCCCATAATATATGAATTCACTTCGACCAACCTTTTCGGTCACAACCGCAATTCATTCATTCGATTCCCTATCGTCAGAATTGATGGCCCAGCCGCCCGGAAGCAAAGCTGCTAGACACCTCATTGACATGAGTAGCGTGCATACAAGGTGGGCTGTCCCGGTCCCGGATCGGAAGTCGGCAATCGTCCTAGATGGGAAATGTGGGCCCTGCATGATGGCGTGGAAGGGAAACGCGCTCAAGCGGGCCCCTCAATACGGCTTCTGAGTCTTGAGATATAAACGCAGAGAGAGGCCTTGCTGTTTGTACGAACGTAGTATGCAAATTCGTCCACACGAAGAGTACCGCTGGGAACAGACTCGCCACGCCGGCCCTGTCTCCTCCAGAAATACATCCAACATGGCCACTACACCGCGCAGACCGAATATCATCTTCATCATGGCGGATGACCATGCTTCCAAGGCCATAAGCTGCGTAAGTGTCTTCAATGGCGAACCCACGAGCTACTCAGAACAAAATTCATGAGTGATGCTGCAGCCAAGTCTGTTTTGCGTCTCTAATGAGCCTCGATCCATGAGATGTACCTTTCCAAACGCAGCGCTAACAAAATTGACCAGTATGGTGCTGGCATCAATCACACGCCCAACATTGATCGGCTAGCCACCGAGGGGATGCGATTCAACAGCTGCTATGTGACCAACTCAATCTGCACACCTTCACGCGCCGCCATCCTCACCGGCACCCATAACCACGTCAACGGAGTGTTGACGCTCTCCTCTGCCATCAACAAGCACCTCCCCAATGTCGCCAAGACCTTGCGCACCGGCGGATACCAGACTGCCATGATCGGCAAGTGGCACCTCGGCGAGGGCGCCGCTCATGAGCCCTCGGGCTTTGATTATTGGAGTGTGCTGCCAGGGCAAGGTGACTACTGGGACCCGACGTTCATCGAGACGGACGGTGAGAAGGAGGTTGAAGGGTACGTGACAGACATCATCACGGACAAGACACGCAACTTCATTGAGGAGCGTGATCCAAGCAAGCCATTCTTTGTCATGTGCCACCACAAGGCGCCCCACCGCTCTTGGGAATGTCACGACCGGCACAAGGACCTGTACAAGGACAAAATCAAAGTCCCAGAGACGTACACAGACGACTACAAGAACCGAGCGAAAGCGGCCAAAATTGCTAAAATGCGCGTCGCTGAGGACATGACTTACTTTGACCTGGGGCTGGCGCAGCCGGATGGTGGGCGCGTCAAGGGTGAGCGCCTCTTCAATGCAATGGGCTTTTCGCAGCGCAAGATCCCCAGCCCAAGCGAGGCCGAAGTTAAGGACTTCAAGCTCGTCGATGTGGACGACGGCACGGTATTTCGCTTCGACACCACCGCAGAGCTGGCTGAGTTCAAGTTTCAGCGGTATATGCAGCGGTACCTGCGCACGATCCAGTCTGTCGACGACAGCGTGGGCTCCATCTTGGACTATCTCAAGGAGAAAAATCTCGATGATAACACGATCGTTATCTACACCTCAGACCAAGGCTTTTTCCTCGGCGAACACGGCTGGTTCGACAAGCGCTTCATGTACGAGGAGTCTTTCCAGATGCCCTTCCTTATTCGCTACCCAGCGGAAATTGCTCCGGGGAGCATCTGCGACGACATCATCTGCAACGTCGACTTTGCACCACTATTCCTCGATTTTGCAGGGCTCAAAATCCCCAGTTACATGCAGGGTGTGTCATTCAGGCAGCTGCTCCATGGCGCCACGCCCAAAGACTGGCAACAAATCGCGTACCATCGGTACTGGATGAACAACGACTGGACACATGCAGCGACGGCACATTATGGCGTGCGTGATCAACGGTACAAGCTCATATATTGGTATAATCAAGCGCTGGATGTGCCGGGTGCTGCGGATCCCGCAGCGGGCCAAGAGGGAGGGGAGTGGGAGCTGTTTGATTGTGCAGAGGACCCATTGGAGTTATTCAATGTGTATGGCGATGACAAGTATAAGGATGTACGGAAGCGCATGACGGTACTACTGGAGAAGAAGATGGCAGAGATTGGTGATGAGCCGGTTCATGAAAGCACTACGGTGCAGGCTTCCTTTAGCATTGAGTCGTAGAAGAGCACAATGATGCAAATGTTTGCCTGCCACGGAAATATTGTCCATCCGTAATCCTGCTGTTTGGGAGCGTTGAGGAGGAGTCAGCTGTTGTGATACATTCTCATTACTCATTACTTTCACTATACCTCAATTTTCGACCGATTTCTTGCCTTACTTTGCTTGCCATTTCGCCTATTGGCTTAGACACCCGGGGGGGAATGTCCCCAGGCAGTCCCGGAAGGGTCTAATTCGCATCCCAGCTGGGAAACTGACCGACTCCCGAGTCAACATCTCCGGGTGCCCACACACCATGCACGGGATGGGCCTGACCTGCATAGCGTCACAGACCCGCCCGATGGCGTGGGTCAATGCAGGAGTCTGTGAGTGGCTGAGTTTAATTACACTGCCTGATATGTGGTGGGCCGATGCATATATGCCGAGGATGACGAGGATGAGGAAATTGAAAAAGAATGGCGACGGCTCGAAGATCGATCACGCGAGCGCCTCGTCGTTGGACTAAACCCCGGTATTGTGATATACACTCGTAACAAGCAAATCGGGGCTCTGGGCTTCTGCGATGATGAAAATTTGGCAGAAGTCATGGATCGGCTGTGGCACTACTCGCGCGTCGACGATAAGTGACCGAGGGGGGAAGGGTATATACATCAATAATCAATACACATAGGCTCTCGTGATATTCAGCGCGTGTTCTCCATGCCTCATGCCGTCTCTTCAACTATTCCAGTCGCCCCGCCCCATCTCTGCAGCCATGGGAATATAAAGCCTTGCGAGGGCGACCTTAAACCACCACCAGGACCTAGTGGAAGCTCCGAGTCCCACTGCTCCGTGAATCCTCCGGTGCCAAACCAGCGAGGATCCCAAAGGTCACCACCGCCACCCGGGGATTGTCCCGGAGACGGAGCGGAGTACGCCGAGGCAGCCTTCGACAACACGTCCAACCCAGCCGTCGAGCCAGGCGGGAAACTCCACTGCCCCGCCTCGCCACCCTTCCTCTCCCCACTGCCTTCCTCCTCGTCCCCAAAGTCAGCCTGCCTCAACAAGCTGTGGATCGCCAATCGCTGGCGCACCCTCGCGGCAGCAGAGAGGCCCATTGACACATCCTTTCCGCCATTCGCCGCCGGGCCAGGCGATGCCAGGCGACTGGGTGTGGTCGTCGCGCTTCGGGACGAAAATACGGCGATTGCACGCTTCATCTCCTCCAATATAGGCCGTACAAGTTTCGACGTAGGAAAAAAGCGTCGCAGGCTCGCCATGCACAGCTCTGCACGGCTCAGTGCCCACTCCTCGCCAATAGGGCGCGGTGTGGTGCCAAATTGTGCAAGAAAGAGCAACACGCGCGTAGCGTGGTAACCACATATAGCCGAATCGAACTCAAGGAGCTGCGGCCGCTGGGACTGCTGGTTGAGGGTGGCGAGGATGTCAACGATAGCAGTGGCGTGTTGTAGGGAGAGGTGTGCGGCTTTGGCAAGCAGATCGGGGTCGAGCGAGTCCAGGACGACGGCGGGCGCAGCTTCACGATAGCCGCGGAGAAGGATTCTGTAGAGGTCCGAGTACGCTTGGTGGAAGGACAGGTGTACAAGGACTTGACGGGAGAGCCAGGGGGTGTTTAGTAGGTGTGAGATGCGTTCGGCCGTGAGATGTAGGCCGTTGGGGAGCTCGCGTCCAATTTGCTCAAGATGCTGTTCGAAGCCCTGCATCAAGCCTGGGAGCTGTGGGAAGGGGGCATCGTATACAGAGAGCGAGCGCGTGAGCTTCACAATGTCCCGTCGAAGCATTTCCAGCTTGACACAGAGCTGATATGAACCGCAGTCTGAGGTCTGGAGATTCCGCTCGGGCTGGTCTGGGCTGTCTTTTAAGATGCTAAAATCTTCCTCCCAACATCTAAAACATGCGTGGTTAGCCAACAGTCGTCTGGAAGAATGCCGGTAAACAAAAGTACTCACGGCAGGTCCAGATATATTGATTCCACAGGACATAACTCAAATTCCGGCAATCCCACGCAGAAGTATCGCTCGATGGATTTTAAACTCCACATCACCCGCCGCCTTACTTCTCTTGAAATCCGCCCTGTCGCGTCCTGCGGCGCGGTTCTCTCATAGTTGAGTCGCATCGCCGCAGCTGCCCGAGCTGCAAGGGAAGAGAGCATAAACGCTCGCTGAAAACCGCCCGTTTCTACTCGGTAGAGCACTATCAGAAGTAGCGCCTGCAAACGCGGGAGTGTAGGCGACTCGAGGTGTTTCCATATCATGTCTTCGGCTGTCTGGATCCAACTTTGAGCAACATCGTCCTGTCCCTGGCCTGGTCCTTTGTGGTGGCTAGCCACTGCCGAGATGGCGTAGGAGAGGCAGGTATCCAGATTTCCCTCGCTACATTGTCTGATGGTCGTCTGGGGGTGCATAAATGCGTACGATGGGAGCGAGTACAAATTGTTGAAATAGAATTCGAGGAGTTCCTGGATGTCTGGAGGCAGCAGGTGCGGTCCCGTCGTCGATTTGGTAATGGGGGCAGGCTCTAAATTTATTGTTCCGGGCGTCGTTGGCGATGTAGTCGATGCGTCGTCTGTTCCTTGCGCCTCGTCTGTGCTCCCAGGAAAGACAGCCTCGGTAGGAGTTCCTGCTACACTGCTCGAGGCAACTCGACTGCCTCTCCTGCGATCGGTCCCGTACACACATGACACGGCCTTCTTCTTGCACGACAGACATGGCGTACCGCCTGCGCACCTGATCTTCTGCACCCGACAGTACGTGCAAGCCTTGCTCGTCCTCCTACGCTCCACCACTCTGCCGCTCTCGGTCGTCGGGCTAGGCAAACTGTTGACGCTGTCTGCTGCTGCTGTTGGTGTTGTCGGGCCTGCAGTAAATGAGCAGTCGAATTTTAGCCTCTCGCAGTCGCCGCAGCCCTTGTCGCTATGGCGTCCATCGCATCTGACTTTGCGGAATCGACATTGCCGGCATGTCTCCTTTGGTGGCTGGCCAGATGCGCTGAAAGTCGATACAAACTGCTCCATCTCATAATATTCAGCACATACTCATTCTTATTCCACTCCCGGTTCGCTGTGGGATGTAACGTGCGAAGCGGGATTAAAACAGGGAAAACAGCTGGAGGCGAAAATGAGGCTGAGAAACATAAAGACCCGCTGACGGATAAAAAAGGAGAAACTCTCAAAATAGAGTTAAAAAGGCACCGAATTGTGCATATTCATTTCAAGCCCTGGCAATGGGCCGATACCTTGGTATAGAGGCTTAAGGTTTCGGTGGGACCCCGCAGTTGGCGCATGATACCATCTCAAGCGATAATTGCGAATTTGACGTCCCCGAATTTGTGGTTATTAGCGTGATAAATGTACTGACCCAGTTTCCCAGCTACGCTAATAAAACGCTGCGCCTCTGCCACACGAGCTCGTTATCGCTAGCCTGACAGGCCTCGGATCAATTGCTAGAGGTTGACATGCCTCTGACTCGGACAGTCTGCTTCTACAATCTTTTCGTGAAGAGATATGAATGTCAGCGGAAAGACAGATGCTATCTTTGACGACGAGGCCACAGATTATCGACATGCTCATCTCGGCCGAATTTCGAGGGTTCCGATAGTAACATGAGACATGAGGACATGATGCACAGCAATCACGATACAACCATTAGGTGTTTTCACAATGGGAGCCTGAAATGAGGTGCTAGCGTGAATAGGGGGACCTGCAATTAAAGATGGTGTTTTAGCTGATGACGAGACAAGTATGCGATAAGGCAATGTTACCATTATATCGGTGCGTCCTAGGTGTCTTGACTAAACAACCGCAATTCTTCAAAGGATAGACTTGTCGGTAAGCTAGTTTTTTTTCTTATCCGTCGAAACCTCTCATCGGCAAAAAAGATGTTTGTTCAGACTCAAACTCCATAGAAGAAAATAAGCAGCTTTTGAGAATGATTTTCTGGGCCTTGCCCAGGGTTCTCTACCATGCGCTAGGTCCGGATCTGGCTACGTCAAGTAGGGAGGCCGAGAGCCATGGACTTGGTCGCGTCAGAATTTCCCCACAAGTCAGAAAGCTTGATGGCGTATTAGGTACTTAGGTAGGTCGCTGATAAATTTATATACTGAGCACAGTCTGCCAATTAAGTTTGGCATTTGGCAAGTTGAAAATGCTACGAGCAATGGAGAACGCACAAACCTTCCCTAGAAGTCAAGTTAGAGTTCACTATTAAAGAATGCCAGGAACTCGAGGAGCAACCATATGCAATTGATATAGCGACGCTTGATGAGAGCTTCGACAGATACCAGTATATAAATAAGTCTGACCACTCCCCCCAAAATTGCCATCAGTTGGATTCGAGCACCCGTCCGTGAAGACAAAAGCCCAAATCCATCCCAATTGATTCTCGTAAAAGTCCTTCCCACAATTTTTCCCCATTCGATCGTCACCGTATGATACTGAAAAGGCGGAAGGTGTTTGAGAAGCGAAAAGCTGGCGCTCGATGAGTCAAGGATGTTGCGCGGCTGTGAAGCCCGATGTACTCGTCGAGGTCATTGTTGGCTCTTGTAGCGTGGTTGCAGCGGCGGCATGATGGCTGTGCTGGCTCAAGTCTCTGGACCTTGAGCTGAGGGGCAATTGTAAGCCATTTATTGTGGACATCTACCATCTGCAAATGCAAAGAGGGTCCCAAAGGGAGCCAATTTACATGACAACGCAGACAGAGTAGCCGTTGACGCCCATGGCGGAGTTAGCAGTCTGAGTGGAAGGCATTTTGATTGTTGGGATTGAAGCGTGAAGCTTGAAAAGATTGTGTGAAGTAGATGTTTTTGGTATCGAGAATGATGTGGATGAAGTGAAAAGTTTGATTCTCTAAGTGGGTTGAGCGCTCGATATTTATGCCTATCAACAGTCAGACAGAATGAAGTCAATTATGTGAAGCTTTCTGAGTCTTGCTATGGAAACTTGACCTCCTTGTTGAAGAGTAACAAAGTGCGTGAACTTTCGGGGCTCTGATTGGTATTGTGGTTCATATTGTGTTGATCCTCGCAGCCCTACCAGCCGTGTATTTCTTTGACGCTACCACAGTTTGCTTCTTTGCTCGGTGTCCACAATACTGAGCACAAGAATATATATAACGCGTTGTATGTGACTTTGCTCAGGACATCGAATTTCATGGTTTTCTTGTATTTTCGGGTGGACTGGACAGCTGGCAGTGCCGTGACGAAGTCCAATGGCGCTTGAGAATAAGAACAAGGCTTTCCTTTGGTGTTCACTCCCAACACGAGCGAATTAAGAAGTCATATCATCTTCCGGCATTGAACTTGCCAGCAACACTGGTGCTGTGGCGAACTACGTATCAATTCCGCTTACGCGAATAAGAACATTGAGTCCGTCAAAGAGCTGCATTGTCCCGTTCCCGCTTTGTCGGACATAATCAGCTGTCCCTGGTCGAGGAAGTTGGTGGAGCAAGCCGAGAGCTATGTTGTGATTCGATCAAGTTCTAAGGCCAAACAACTTCAATTGTCAAGTTCCTCTTGCCTCATAAGCTTAGGTTCGTCTTCGTCACCGACGGCATGAATATGGTCTGAAGATCTGTTTTGAGCCGTATCCGGGTTCAGATTTGAATTCTATTGGCATTGCGGTGTTCGTGAGGTTGGGAGGAGGTTGGGGGGCTGATATGATGGCGTTCGTAGCATTATTGTTATCTTGACTCATCTATTATGCGGACGAGTTTGCCTGAGAAGTGGCTCGAGTAAACAAGCTGTCGATACTACCATGGTACACGCGCCTGGCACACGTAGCGAGAAAACGTCTGGGGCCGCTGACCTGGACATTCTACACTTTGCATCCGCTGCCGTTTCATCAATAATTCCTCAGCACGGCTCAAACTGATTTCAAACAGCGCAAGTGCTCTTTGGCGTTTAAGCTAAACGTGTAAATTGCGCTGTCTGTGTTGGTAGTGACGCTTTGATAGATGACTGCGGAGTTCAGGGCTGCTCAGGGCAAACATTTCCATATAAGCATTCGGTGTAGGAAACGAAACAGTTTCATCACACACAGTACTTCTTGGCTTCGATCTCGTCGACCTATCGTTCTCGTGCCACGTGAAGGGGCAAAGACTGTCGTTACAAATCAGAGAGAATAATAGCGACAACACCTACTACCAATCCCATATCTAATCAATTCCACGAACTATTGAGTGATTACAAGCAGGTGTCAACATGCATGAAGCACAACACGATTGAGGCTTTGACGTTGGTCTCTTACCGGCAACGGCATGCCTGGGACAGACCACCCGGCTTGTTAAAGAGAAACGAGGCTTCAGCTCCGATCGGGTGCAACGCCAAATCCTATGAGGGTGCCATACTCTAATCAAGCCCGATAACGCCTTGGACCCCACAAGGCATTCTAGGCACCTGCAGTGAGATTCTCTCCTTCATATCAAAGGCTCCGGGTAGCCAGACAAAATATCGGACGGTGGGCAGCTGATTAATCCTCGGGTTCCGCATGGCACAGGAATCAGAGCTGGAAGAGAAGCATCAAAATGACGAGATTGTGCAGACGTAGAGAATAAATTGAGGTCGCCAATTTGTTTGGTGGTGGCTGTGTCGCGCAGGCTCAAGAAGTCCTGCAAACAAAGTTTGGCCCTGGGGCCTGTGGAACGGCCGAGAGTGTTTTGAGTGGACCCCGGGCTCAAAACTGGTGAAATGAAATCATAGCGGAACACCTACTAACAGCACAGCCTTATCTGGAATATTCAACAGTCAGTAAACCATTCGTTCCAGACTGATATGAATCGAAAACGTGCAGAGCCATGTTTGATACCAATCAGGATATATCTTATGGTGAAATCCATCACTGATTGAAGAGAGTAAAGGAGATACATGCCGTTTATCACTTCATATATATAGCGTCAAGATAGCATCTGTTAGTAGAAGAGCCCCGGATCTGTGCGGCCACAGCGGCCGAACAGGTGGCCACAGCTCCAAACACAAAACGCACAGTGCCCCCCTGCAACATTCTGCGGTATTGTCCAGTGTGGCAGAGCAGCTTCACTTCCTAGCTTGTCAGTCATCGCCGTCCTCCTCCTCCTCCCAACACACCCTTTCATTGACCCATCCAAGCTTGATGAAGTCTTCCTCTACTGCGGCCCCCAACTTTCGGTTGCCTCATTCTGCGCGCTTTTGGCGCAGCTGATTGCCCATGGCGTCCTTCATCATGCAAGTGTTCTTTGACACCTTCGTGTGGAACACTGACCACTTTCCGTACGCGTCACGCAAATCAAGGGGCCGCTCCAACCATTGATGACGAGGCCGCCGGTGATACTCTCACGCGCTTCTCTAGAAACGTTTTGAGTCAATAATCAAAGCCATTGTATTGCCTATGGCTCTAGCAGCGAGTGTTGCCTGAAAAGTGGGACTAGAGCAACATTGCGGCGCTCTACTGAGGCAGACGCAATACCCCGGGGCCGGCAGGGGAGTCACACTCATCGACTGCGGTCCGCGAACAGAACGCGCGCAAATGCGATAGTTCGCATCTACAAAGCACCTCTCGTGGAGATATGCAAGTCGAACTCAGATTGCATTGTCGCGGCAGGCCACCGATAGTCCTTTGATGGTGTAGATCGAGCTGTCAGTCATCAGCACGGAGAGCGAAAAAGCTAGGGCCGGCACTTTGACAAAGCCCCTGCCACACCAGCGTGTGCGCCACAACGGAGCTGCACAGCCCGAGTGTTTTTCTACATTTCCTTGAGTCCATGAATCCTTTCGTCGGTTTCCCTTGATATGAACTCCTCCGAACAGAACAACGGCACCAGTGTTGACCCGGGAGCTGAAGCCCAGAGCAAATCTGGAATGCTTCGCGCTCAGGCAATAATCTTTGGCCTCACCGGTCTAGGAGACGGTGCACAAAGAGTCAAATTTGCTGCGTGTACCAGAAGATTTCACGATTATGTAGCAGTGCGGCACAGCACCCACGAGACCAAAGGAAAAGTGGTGTGGCCTAATTCCAGGCGGCCTGTTCATGGCTGAGCCGCCTGTCAGCACTACGGGCAAGCTGCCCTAGAGTGACCTTTTTCCACATCTTTGCGCCAGAAGGACTTGATGACGGCACGTGTGCATTTTGTAGCAGTATCTGCAGCCTTGCCTACACCATGTACCTGACCTGGTCTTGGATTGGGAGGGATCCAGATCTGTGACACACATACCATATCAGATACATTCTCTTCAAAACCCACCCTCCAGGCAGTGACAATGGACTTCTACGTGCATACAATACTGCATCTTTCACAGGCTTATAAGTCGAGCCTTGCAGTTTCTCGTGCCCGACTCCACTGCCGTTTCCCCATCTCTGTTAAACCCACCAACCACCACATCTCCCTTACCTGCAGAACATCTTCACAGTCAAGGCAGGGCATACACTGTATCATATCTTCACCTATCAAGTCATAGGACAAGCCTAGCGTCGCCAAGTCCAGTACAGAAGGTTGCATCTCGGCTCGGCTCATAGCGAACGTCAACGTGGCTCGAATCGATATCATTGACGCAATTTTCATGCCTTCGGCCAGTCCCAGGCATACGAGACGAGCCAGCGCAATGGCTACCGATCGCCAGGACAATAGGACATGTCGAGTGGTGGGATGTGGGGGGAGGCATGTCTACAACACACTACCCAACGGATCCCGGATATACTCCAGCTACTGCGACGAGCACACATGTCGCAACCCACGCAACGAACGTGTTCCCTTTTGCATCAATCCTCGAGGCCCAAATAATCGCTACTGTGCTTTTCATGGGAAGTGTCGTGCCCGTGAATGCATAGTACAAGCCAGCCGGACCGAGGACAAGCCCTACCCATACATATGCCCTCGCCACCGATGCACACGGGCACAATGCACAAGTCCACGCTTCAACAACTTCAACGTGTGCCAGGCACACCTCACCTGCCAGGTCCTTGAATGCGTCAACCACCCCGATCTAAGTCATCCAAGGCTATTCTGTCGAAACCATTCCTGTACCATAGTTCCCCGATGCTCTCATCAAGCCATCGCCTTCACACACGGCGTCAGTCACTGCTCACACCACCTCCCATGTGGTGTTGTACGCGGCTGTAAGCGTTTGCAGATGCGGCTCCCTGATGGACAGCAGCTACTCCACTGCGATGAACACATTATATGCCAGAGCAGATCGTGCCAGATGCTCGTCCGACCGGGACTAGGTATAAGTTTCTGCCCCACGCACAAATGCAGTTTGGAAGGCTGCCCAAGGGCAAAAGACACCGGCTCGCTTTATTGCCAGCGTCATACGTGTTTCCGCAGCGGATGCACAGAGATCGTACGCCATATCGAAAACAACGCGGCCCATTTCTGCAGCTTACATGAGTGTGCGGTGGAGGCCTGCCATGCTGAAGCGAAGACGCCCAACGGGTATTGCGTGAGTCATAGTTGCACCCACCTGCATGGATTATGCAACGCTATGAGGAAAGGCGGTGCAAATTACTGCGCCGACCACCTTTGTCGCTTTGATACTTGCCAGCATGAGGCGGTTCACAAGAAAGGTTTCTGCCCGCGGCACGCCTGTATTAAAAAGGACTGCAGATCCCCAAGGCTGGGTGGGCATGACTCAATCGTACTATGTCTTAAGCATTGGACCGAAGACGTGCGAGCCCGCGCTAAAAGTGAGGTTAGTCGCGAGCATAATCTCAAATATGCAGATTTGGAGGACGAGCTTTTTGAGTACGAAATGCGGGAAAGCCGGCGCAAGGAGTCAGAGCGTCAGGAAGAGGAGCGAGCTAGAAAGGCCGAGTTGGCGGAAAAAGATAAGCAAAGGATTAGAGCTGAGGCAGAAAGGTTAAGAATCGCCGACGAGGCGCGGCGCGTGCAGGAGGAGACACGGCGTGCTAAAGAGGCGGACCGTATCCGTCAGGCTGCGTTGAAAATCGTCGAGGATGAGAAGCAGAAGCGGCGTCTCCAAGAGGAGGAAGAGCGTGTGGAGAGAGAAGATCGGGAGCGGGAGGCTGACCGTAGATGGGTGGAGGAAGCTAAGCGGAAGAGGGAAAGGCAGGAAAGGGAAAATCGGGAAAGGGAAAGACAAGAACACGAAGCGAGGATGAGGGAGAGGCTGCGGAGGCCAACAGAGGAGTTTAGTTATGTGCCGGCGGGAAGGAGAGGCATGCGGCGGGATACTCTGTACGAGTGGGGCCTGTAGATGGACAACCGTCTTGACGTTCATGATTGCTACAAGATTTCGTATCGCGTTGAGCTGGGCTTGTATCTGAGTGGATAGATTTAGAGATTTACTGGCTACTGATTTCAACTCCAGCTTCGTATTCGAGCCCATTTTGAACCACGGCCACCTAGTTATATCTCGGGCTTCCATATTGGACACTGAGAGCTTCGATCTGTGAGGCTTGAGGTAGGTGAACAGGAAGCTCATTTCGCAGTAGTAGTAGAGCCAGACTTTGATGCCTACCTAGGTACCTACTTCACATCGGATCAAAGTAATTGGTAGTGTTATAATATTATGTCGCCTTCCGGACAAATCTACCTTGCACTCGCCGCGCCTTGATGATTATTCAGACTCGTTACGTGGGCTGTCTCGACTAGAATGTGATATTTTTCCCAAAGGTCA
This sequence comes from Gnomoniopsis sp. IMI 355080, assembly GCA_027946555.1. NCBI lineage: Eukaryota > Fungi > Ascomycota > Sordariomycetes > Diaporthales > Gnomoniaceae > Gnomoniopsis > Gnomoniopsis sp. IMI 355080. The sequence goes on along the minus strand of JAPEVC010000083.1, from coordinate 41,515 downwards.
GAAAGTAGTCTCGAACGACCTGTAGGAGCCTATAATGGCCAGTGAAATTTAGATCAGAACACCCATGGATTCGAGCAAGCCACCGAGAAGCATGCGCAAATTGTGCCAATGAGGGATTTGTTCCAACAAAAAAAGATGGAACTACTTCTGGAAAATTAGGTGTTAATGTAACCAGAACATGGAGGGCCAAAAACCAGCTGTTCATAGGATAGACGCGATGGAATTAGAGCGTGTCACCTAGGTACCTGTGTCGAGGTCAGAATCTGCCTCAAGTTATATTTCATTGGAAGATTGCGTCCACGATAATCTAAAGTAAGGTAGAGCCCAAATGTAAATTGGAGGTATTTCAAGCTTTTTATCTCCTGGTAGAGACCGCAGATACCACCGAGCAGCCAAGACATCGGTGGATGCGGGTCTGCTGTGCCATAGTTTTAGCCTTCAGACGCCATGTCATTTCACATGAGATACGTGATACAGCGTAATTCCGTTTCAGAACAGCGAAAGGGATCGGACAGCCGAGAGCGTTGAGAGCATACTCGATGAAAAGCATTGCCGGGCCTATATTTACTAATACCTGCCCTCAGATCTTCGTAGTTCGGAAATGATCAAAGAACCGTTAACAAACTCCATTCACATCTCGACAATAGCCGTGTGATTTGGTTCAAGATTGTCCGCCAAGCTGTGCCGACTTAATAGAAACAGTTGAGGCCGGTAGCAACATTTCGAGTGACACGATCTCCAGTCTATGGAATTTGTACTTCGGTACATATGATCAAATTTCTGAGAGATGAGTTTTTGCCAGAATTGGAAGACTTCCAGAGGTCGCATAGGTAATCCTGATACTCGCTCATTCTACATTAATAGTGATAAAAGAGAGGATCGCGATTGTCACTATTGAAAGTCTGTGACCACTCGGAGGAATCGAGCAGCGTAAAATGATTCGAAATTCTCGAAATTCTGGACTTGAAGTCCAAGAATTTTCATCACAGTCTACAGCGCAATGAGGGTTATGAAATGACTGGTAAGTCTTACGCATTGGCCTTTTTGCGCGTGCGTCCTCCTCCATCCCTTATCCCCTCGCCCCTTTGTTGTGGCTATATCCCCCGAAAGCATTCTGAATAGGTGATGCTGCAAGCCTTTGAAATCATCGCTTCTTGGCAGGTGTTACGAGCAATGTCCGAAGTGGCGTATGCAAAGCCATCTGGCTAAAGACCCAGTCGGTCACTGGGCCACGCAATTCCATCAGGCCAAATCCTCATGTCTCATGCATGTATCACAATGTGGCTGTGGCTTTGTCGTGTCTTGCTTGCGCTGCAGAAGCTTCCTGTATAGCCTCATATTTCATGGCGGTCAAGAACGACGCGTAACTAAATGTCTTAGGCATGGATAAAATTGTCCGAGACGGACAATTATGAATTTACTTACGCTCTCCCATTTCTAATTCCAATCACAACAAATACTTTCCATCGTGCATCCAAAGCAAAGTATCTGTGAATTTAATTGAAGGCCTCCCTGGGGCGTCTAAGTAGTCCAGTGATGTGAAGACGTTTGCATATAGCCAGCTAACATCATCGTTGGCGAGTGATCATACATAGCGACTTCGTAACGTCCGATCACGTCGGTGGTACGAGGCGACCTGCCTGTTTAGGTACTCGGATTTCTGAAATTCGACGCTTCGATTGAGAAGTGATCGGGAACAACTATGTTATGGGTCGCCAAGAAAACGTGCAGCTGTCATGATCGCCACTCGGCCGGGGTTCGCTGTGTTGACCCGGAAAGTAATTAGCACAGTCCTTTCTTTTCATAGGCGGAGCTACATAGGTCCACCCCCATACAGTACCAAAAAGCAGCCTCCCTTGCCAGCGAAGCCGCGCGTACACACACCTGCAATATAACTTTGCAGCTATTACTATTGCGAGCTCTATCAGTGGTTCTGGTCATTCTTTGTGGGGTTGGCATCAAACATCATGTTGGCATGTCTATACCTTCAAGCTATCAGTCTGTGGGAAGCACCACGTTTATCACTAAAGTTTCACAACAGCAGCGCCGTAAATACCGTCTTTTGGACGTCAGTTTGGCGGACCAATGTTGATGTCCTTGATTTGTGTTAATTCACGTGGTAATAGTAGGACTTGACCTGTTTAATGGAACATGTCCGACGAAGGCCTCGACATCTACCTAGACCTGCCCTTTGGGGCAAAGGCCTGTGTTACTTCTCATTTGCTAGGTTTTTCCCGTAGTACCTGATTTCGCAATTTTAGCTCGGGTACAGGCTCGGACATCGAAAGGATGTGAAATAGTATAGTATATAAGAGTAGACTTGCTCGAAGCGAGTACCAACACCAGTCTCTTTGGTTTCACCGATCGTTCTGTCTCTGTCTCCCAGCCTCCACCACTCTTGACTCTCTATGCCCAGGTGTGCAATGAGAACCTAACTTGAGATCTCTACCATGATGCGCCTCACTATCTTGTCTCTTTTGGGCCTTGCTGCCCTAAGCGCCGCGCACCCCGGCCATGAAGAAGCCGAATTGCATGCCGCCCTTGACAAGCGCGCCTTCAAAGCTCACGCCCGGCGTAGTTTGGACTCTTGCTCTTCTAAGCTGGAGGCGCGCGGATTTCACACCCAAGCCCAAGAACGACGTGCCGCAACGTGGGCTAAGCACAGCAAGACCAAGAAGCTCGCAGTGCGTGACCTCGCTAGCGTCCTCAATACTTCACATCACTCGGATCGTATGTTTTTCTTGTTTAACACCCTGATCGCTTTGACTGCTATCAATGCATATACTAAACTCCTTGCTATTTAGTGGCTGTGACACCAACTGTGGATGAGAGTGAGCTCTTCTCGAGCAACTCGACATGTATCATCAACCCAGAGGGCGATGTTGGACCATTCTATGTACTGGGCGAGGCCGTCCGGTTTGACTTGGCCGATGGACAGCCAGGCATACCTCTTATTCTGGAAGCGCAATTTTTGGATGTTGAGACCTGTGAGCCTATTGAGGGCTTGTACTGGGATTTGTGGAATTGCAACTCGACGTGAGTGTGATCTTTTGGAATCCAAGCTGAAGATCATGGAGCTGATCATTATCTAGTGGTGTGTACGCCGGTATCCAAGAAGACGTCAATGGCAACGGTGCCGATGCTGCCAATCTCAACCGGACTTTTCTCCGGGGCATTCAGGCTACGGACGCCGACGGCGTGGCCCAATTCCACACCGTTTTCCCTGGTCACTATGCCGCGCGCACGACGCACCAGCACATAATTGCACACATCAACGCGACCCTGTTGCCCAACAACACCATCACGGGCGGCAACATTGCACATGTTGGCCAAATTTTCTACGACCAAGACCTCCTCGACGCTGTTGAAGCGACATACCCATACAATACTAACACCATTGCGCGAACGGCCAACGCAGACGACCAAATCCTCGCGGCCGAGACAGAGGACAGTCAATCAGATCCGCTGGTCGAATATGCGCTGCTCGGTGACGATCTTACAGATGGCCTGTTCGGCTGGATCACGATCGCCGTCAACGTGTCGGCGAGCTACGACCCTACATACAGGTTCGCGCGCACTGCGTCGGGTGGCGTCCAGGAGTGTGGTGGTAGCCAAGGCGGTGGCACGCTTCCTGACGACCCGTGCAACTTTAGCTCGTCGGGGTCCACGGGTGGCGCGGGGGGAAATGGTACCGGCCCCTTTGGCGGCGGTGGCACTGGCCTGCCTTTCCCAACGTATGCGTAGACCGTCTGTATGCGTATAATTCAGTTCAACAATGAGGAATAAAGGCCATGACAAGAAACGTGTACACAATGAATCTCCCGTCTTGACCAGGATGTCACTGAGATGAAGCTAGAGAACGGTTTAGCACTTGCTGCATTAAACACACAAATGCAGATCTTGGAGCTGCCCAGGTGAATATTGATGGCAAGATGAAATTATATACTTACGTATTCAAAGCTGTTATTATTATGATACAAAATGCCGTTCCCACAAAGAATGGCAACTGAGTTGTCCTCAACCTGAAGATGCTTGTCGAAAGGGCATTCGTAGAGCTACAATAGGTGTTGATCATTCCAATTCTATAGCATCGACTGTTATCATGTTAATGATCCGACAGTCATACTGTGCGTTTGATATAAAACCTACAAAGTGTGACATCTTGAGCACGATGCAAAGGAAGTGGGATGTGAAAGCTGTTATATAAATTACCATCATTGTTGCCCGCAGAGGGGTCTTGAAAGCCCACTAGGCATATAAACAGTGCATGAATCGTAGCTACTTTCCTAGGTGCAGTAGCTTGAGATTTGTGAACGGACGGGTGATCTTCCTTCTCCAAACCGTGCATCATACGTCTCAATCTTTTCGCAGTCAAGATCAATTGCAAGTAGTAAGAAAAATCCTAAGCTTTGCTAGACAGATATGTAATGACTCGTGACGCTGACGGAATGGTCCAGGGGGTTCTCGTGTTCTGGCGAATGCAGGCGTCGAACGTAGCTAGAGTTGTACTGCCGACGCATCAGATCCTTGATTTGGAGCTGAATCAATCAAACTTAAAATGTTGATGGCTCTATTGGGTCTGCAAGCGAGGCTAGAATGAAACGGAAGCGCCCGAGCAAGTGGGTGGCGTTGGGCCATGGCCAAGAATGCGGCTTTCCCAAAACATACAGATTCACACCAATCGGACTTTCAATGGGCCTAATGAGGTATCGTATTAATGTGTCTCATAACGCATTAGGTCATTTGGACCTTGGAGAACCAGAGCCTTGAACCCCATTCATCGATAAGTACAAGCAGACCACAGAGGATGACGCTTGCATGGCGGCTGGAGAAGCGGATAGACGCCAGCAATGTCTCCTTCGACACGACGCACATGTCCACAGGACAGCGCGTGCTCGTGGCATGTCTACTCGGAGCAGCATTGTGGAATTCGGTCATCATGATGCCTGTTCTCTTCCTAACGTTCAAAAGACGTTGGACACTCTATTTTTGGTCAATGCTGACCTCCAACTTGGGTGTTCTGATCTGTGCAACGGAGCAGATTATGAACATCAGCGTCCCAGACATCGACCGGCTGCTCATTATAACGCTTTCCAGTGTGGGATGGGTGCTGATGGTCACGGGACAGTCTCTTGTCCTGTACTCGCGGCTTCATATGTTGTTTATTGGGACAAAAACCCTTCGCTCGGTCCTGGCCATGATAATTTTCAATGCCTTGAGCATCCACGTCACCGGCATCACTTTCAGCGTCGCGCTACTATACACCGACAAGGTTGTCGTGCCTTATAGGTCAGGTTTTATTCCATATCACCTTCAGCCGAAAAGATTACTTTTTCACCACGGGGTGCGACGTGGCTAACATCCCCGTGAGCCACAGCATCTTTGAGAGGATCAACATCGCCGGCTTCTTTGTCCAAGAAACAATCCTATCCGGACTTTATCTTTGGAAGTCCCGCGCCCTGCTCGGTCAATATAACAAACCTGACCGGAACAACATAAACGGATCTAGTCATCCAAGGACAAGCTTCTCTGTTTCAATCTTGAGGAGCATCCTGTCGCAGCTGATGATCGTCAACATCGTTGTATTATGTATTGATAGTACGGTCGTTATACTGGAAGTGAGTAAAACCCAATTCAGACTGCTAGTTCTGAGGAACAATCCAAAGACGAAAGAAGACAACGGCACCGAGAACGGGCTGAATCTATATCAAGCTAACGTTCTCGACAGTATGCTGGGCTCTACCAACTACAACTTGGCTACAAGGTCTTTGCCTACAGCGTTAAGCTGCAGTGCGAGATCGCCATCCTCAACAGACTGCTTGAATTCGCCAACCGTACCAGGAGACTAGGGACTTTAAATGCCGAATCCGGGTTAACATCCGACCTACAGAGGGAGTGGGACTCGACTCTAGAACGAGCCTTTGGCTCATCAGCAGAGCCGACTAGTTTAAACACTCATACGATAAGCGACAAACACGTGGATACGAGGCCTGATGCAAATAAAGAAACTCAGGGCAGTGAATCTCAGCTGGTGACATAATCTAAAAACGATGGCAGAAAGACAGATGATTTTCTTTCGAAATCAGTCTTTCGCAGACAAGCCCGGAGGATTAGAAAGCAAACTATAAGCACAGCATCAAATTGTGTTTATATATTCACAGTCATCAATGGGCGAGCATTGTTCATAGAAAACGGGGATTGCTCAAGAAGTCGTGGAGACAGACACTACCGTGGTACCCACCCACATCCTAGGTAGGTAGGTAGAGAACCATGCTTCACTTATGCCCCAGAATATCGCCAACGCTTTCCTTTTCCTTCGGGTCTTCCCACTCAAGAGAACCTCATTTCTGCAACTGTGATTCAAGGGTGGCCGAATTGCCTTCCTCAATCCCGCAGGTCCCGTCTCTTTCGCCAGTGCATTGCTTGCAGTCACAATCCCTCTCGTCCGGCTCGATTTCCTCTTCCTCTTCCTCGTTCTTCTCGCCCTCATCTGCCTCCTCCTCATCTTCCTCGCCATCGCTGCTTTCCCCGTCATTGCTGTCAGAGTCTTCGTCCATCTCAACGGCGGTACCAGCCTTCAAGATCTGGCTATACTCGGGCTCATCCTTGATCTTGTAGTAGACACACTGGCAAGCATTCTTCGTTCGACCCAGCTTCTACTCACGAGTAAGCGTTCCAACTCAGCTGAATGGTAGTTCTCCGAGACCTAGACTACATACCTTGGCGATGAGCTGGAAGTGAACCTTTGCGGCCCTCATACGGACCATCCGCGTCTTGTCCTTGGAGGACCAAGGCGAGTGTTTCTTGAATGGGACCTCGTCATCGGAGGAGGGAACATCGTTGCGGGCAACTTCAGCTGTGGTGATGGGCTTCTTCCAGTGCGCGGGTATGCGACCCTTACGAAGCTCTTCAGCTTCGTCAGGCAGGACAGAGTAACCCTGTGACTCGGGCGAGACATCGGCTCTGACATTGCGGGTGTTGATGAGGGTTTGCCAAAGGTCGGCTCGTATAGGCTGTAGGTTCGACATGGCCTGATCGTCCCGTGGTCAGCGAGCTTCGCAGACATCAAGTTTGTTGTCGTTGTCGTCTCCGTTTGAGAACTTACAGAGGTTATTTGTTGTTGATGACTGGGTGGAAGGATATTGTTTGCAGCAGGCCGGTTTAATATTTGAGCTCACAGGCCATCACTCGTTGAGCTTCACCCCATGCATAGATACCCATTTCCATCGTGATGGGAAAAGACCCAAATTTTGGGAGGCCATAGCTTCATGACAGTCTTCCAAACTCACCCGCCTGTCACACTTTGGTTCCAATAACTGTAACTATCATCCGTTGGCAAAGTATGGAATCAAATGAAAGCATACAGTGCCTATGGTCTTGTATTGGTGTCAGGCGAATCAGCACAAGATACTTAGTCAGCGAGGCTTTGTGGCTATCAAATAGAATTCACATTACAATGGGTAGCTGCCCTGCACCCTTCTAGTAGTCCAAAGACCCGCCTAGAGAGTGGTGTCTATACATAATGGCTCTGCAGACAAGAACTGCCACCAAGGCATTGGAATGCATACCTTGTTCTTGATTTGCTCTCCCAAAGTGACTTCAGTTTAGTTACCAAGCACCAGATCTTCATTTATATTCCTATAAGATGGCTGTCACAGCTGCAGTCTAAGACAGCGTTCCGTCTTCAAAGTTGAAATCTCGATGGCACTAGTGCAAGTTGAGTCCAGCTGAGATTACAGCAAAATTGTTACCAATAGCCGGGCTTTGGTCCTTGCTCTGCAGAGTGGATAGCTTTCTAGATGTATATTTGTATAATACTAGAATCAGTGCCCATGCATCATGATTTTGCTTGACTCCCACTTGCGGCAGATATTGTTTTGGGCTGCCAAATAGAAGAGAAAGTAGTAACTCAAATACTATCACATAGTTGCAGCAAAACTGCACTTTGAGATGAAGCAGTGGAAATCTATGACGAACAATTGAAGGGGTATAGGGCAAAAAGAAAGGCTGCTATTCTATCGATATAAGCAAATTTCATGCATAAATGAAGGTGCTCTGGTTCGCAGAGTAGGAGGTGTTCTTACACCAATCTCCTCGCTAGGACCAACCGGACCACAAGCTACCTAATCTACATCCAAAGTACAGGGCCAAGATTCAACATTACCAATGATTGTGACGCTGTTGTGTATAGTCACCACGTCTTGGGTGTCAACTCATACAGTGGTCTGCTTTGGCCTACATATGCCAAGACCCTCTAGTGAGAGGTATGCCGTGGGGAAACTGAAATCCAGCTGCCTCTTCCGGCTTCGTCCGGGCGGATTGTGGGCAGCGGAGCTGCAGTCAGCCGTGAATTACTACATTATCCAAGATAAGCTTTGCTCATACTGCTTTGAAGGTGCCTGAATTTCTGTTGTAGTGGCGCAACCAGGGACATGATGTTATCTGCTACCTAATTAAGCTCATCAGTGTATTATTACTGAGGGGTTTCATTCACAGAGGCGTTCCTGCAGGTGCTCGTACTATCACCTGTAATCACCTCACGTATGCATTACCCCAGGTCGTCATTCATTTTCGCGATGCGTTGTCTAACCAAATATATAAAGCACGCCTTCCCACATCTTCAGCTCCTCACCCGCGGTACCAGCGGACGAGTTCGTGTTGCCACCGTGAAGATGCGCTCCTATGCTCTCATCTTGGCCATAACGGCCGTGCCTTGTGCGCTCGGCGCCTTCCAGAAGCATTACGATACAGTTCCTGCAGGTTACGAAGCCTTGGAAACCGCGGGAAGTTCGAAGACTGTTTTCACGATTGCCCTAGCTCTCAACAACCTGGATCAGCTCGAGTCAAAATTGCTCGCCGTATCCACTCCTGGTAGCTCCGAGTATGGGCAGTTTCTCGATGTGGATGGCGTCCAAGCTCTGTTTGGGCCGACTGATGATGCGGTATCGTCAGTGACTACATGGCTAGCGTCTGCCGGTATTACCGATTATACTCATCAGGGTCTCTTTGTCAACTTCAACGCTGACGTGGACACGGCCAACACTCTTCTCAATGGCTCATACACCTTCTATGACCATGGCGGTGTGACCAAGTTGCGGACACTGTCGTACACAATCCCTGAGGAAGTCCAGGAGCATATCGCGCTCATTGAGCCCGGGATCTACTTTGGACAGACAAAGGCCGCCGCCGCCCTCCCAAAACGTCGCGACATGCTTCCTGCTCCTACTCCTTCAAAGGTGCTCAAGAGGCAATCTGGCAACTCAACCACAGTCCAGCCCGTGGTGGATGCTGCCTGTGCCACCATCTTGACTCCTGCTTGTGTGAAACAGCTCTACAACGTCGGCAACTACACTCCGCTTGCCACGTCGGGATCTCGCGTCGCGTTCGGCAGCTTCTTGAACGAGTCTGCTATATTGTCAGACTTGTTCACGTTCGAGGCTACGTACGGGATACCTCGCCAAAACCTCACCCTTGTCAGTATCGACAACGGCACGCTCAGCCAGGATGTAAACGACCCCAACATTGGCTTTGGCGAGGCCAATCTGGATGCGCAGAACATTGTGGGGCTGGTACATCCTTTGCCTGTGACAGAGTATAGCACTGGTGGCTCGCCGTGAGTTGAATGATGTGCCATTCGAGTGAATGTTCGTGATGCGCTAACCCAGAATGTCAGTCCTTTCATCCCAACTCCAGATCAGCCCACGGATGCGGATAATTTCAACGAACCATACGTTCCGTACTATCAGTACCTGCTGTCAAAAACCAATGATGAGCTGCCACAGGTCATTTCTAATTCCTACGCTGATCAAGAAGATGTGAGTTTCCTATAGGTTGAATTCGAAACTTTTCTGACAATGTGCACCAGGGTGTCCCATTTGACTACGCCACTCATACTTGCAACCTAGTCGCTCTCCTAGGTCTCCGTGGTATCACCATCTTCGAATCCTCCGGAGATGGGGGTCTAGGTGGCACTTGTATCGCCGCGGACTTTGTCACTGCCCAATTCACGCCGCTCTTCCCACCTTCATGTCCCTATATCACTGCCGTTGGGGGCACACAGGAGATCAACCCCCAAATTACCTGGACCGGCAGTGGCGGCGGCTTCTCCAACTACTTCTCGCGTCCGACTTTCCAGGAGGCGGCCATCAATGAGTACTTGAAGACCGTATCTCCCGGAACGTTTGAGTATTATGGCCAATACAACGGCAATTGGTCAGGCCGAGGCATCCCGGACATCTCTGCGGCCAGTCTGGACCCGTACTATGCAATCACAACCAACGGCACGACGTCGAGAATCGGTGGAACGAGCGGCGCATCCCCCGTGTGGGCTGGCATCGTGGGCTTGTTGAACGACGCGAGATTTAGGGCCGGCAAGAGCTCCCTAGGGTTCATAAATCCGCTGCTGTACACACTTGGGCCGCAAGGGCTCATTGACCTCACAGAGGGGTACATGGATGGGTGCACGGACAATATTCCCGGCGCGAGGTATAATGCAACGTCAGGGTGGGACCCAGCCACGGGATGGGGAATACCTGATTTCCCAAGGCTGAAGGATTTGGTTCTATCAATTTGAGTTGGGCTGAGATCCATTTTTGTGTAAATACTGTCCACCTTGAGACTCTGACTTGGGTAAGGACGAGTACCAAGAAAGCAATGAGCAACATAACATTGCTCGAGTGAATAGCATTGCAGGATATGACGAGCAAGTGATGCGGTCATGCCAGTGCTATATGTCTGCCTATACGCATGTTGCCGGTATAAGGCATTGATGGCGTAATCTTTGCACGATCTGCGTAAAGTCCCCTACCAAGAGAGACTAGCTTCAAATTGGATACGATAACCTCCTTCAAATTCTTGAGCGAGATAGCGACAACTTTATCATCACCGCGTATATACAATTTCCGCGATAGTACTGTCATTATCGAGAATCGTGTCGTGCTGGTCTCGTTCGCTATGTGTTCACTTCAACCTGCGATGAATATTCTGGTTATGTACTTTTGAGATCTAGTATGATGGACTAGTATTTAATACAATGTCAATACACACAACGTCCATGGTAACGGAGTGAGGTGCTGTAGATGATCACAAAGCTGCTTGATTTGTGATGTCAGTCCTGTTTTCCCTTCAAATGTAGCACCGCACAAGTGTCAAGTATCTTGTCTGGGAAGACGCATTGTCATTGTGGGCTTTCCGGAGTCTACTTTTGGTTCGAATGAACTAGAATCATTTTAGGGAATTTTGACCGGTATCTTGGCACGATAAGAAGGCATTGAACCCTCGAATTGAAGTCGGGACCAGCTATCACTTCTTAGTGCCATTGCATTACCAAGCAATTCCAGTTATACTTATGGCCAAAGTGGCAAATAAGCCACACGTCGTTTCGCAGCCAATGAAGACTAGCTGGTGAGTCAAGATATACCGCAAGTGTTCATTCGAGGGCTAGTTGTGATAGGCGGTCTAAGAGCAAGGTCCACGAATTAGAGAGTTTGTATGCTATCCAAAGACTCGTTGCCTGGGATCGACATAGGACGATCCTCAACATCTGACTGTGTCTGTGCTTGTGCCAAGACAGGCTCGCGCGGCAAGTAGTTAGTCCGAACCATTGCCTGCCTAGGAATTAGTCCCGATTTATCCTAGTCATCTTCACAAGGAAGTACTGTACCTTTGATCTTCTATTCGGATCCGACGCAAAGTCGCCCCTGGATCGATGTGGTCGGTGTTACTTTCTCTGCATGTCCTCAGTATCTTCCAGGGTTCGACGATCCGGTGTGACCCGTATCGCGGAGTTTCTCTTTCAGTCGATGGCATGCCAGGAGTGTGCGCCGCTCAGTCAATATGCGAAGATCAAACTACAGTCTGGCTGTTACGAATGTGATGTTTATCGCAATTACCTAACTGCAAATTCAGAGAAACCACAGGCCTCGACTGGACTTTCGCTATGGCACCTCGGGCACCAATGAAGATGGTGGATACCTGCTCACGTGTCTGTGGTTGGATGCGGAATCGACGCAAGATACCCGCTGGATGCGACGATACGCAGTACACACCCAAGGTAGGACTGTAGCAACGTCATCGTTCGTAAAGAATGTCATTTAGCCAAGACAAGGAGGTCTGGCATGCCCGGCATGCTGGCATAATGACAATCTTCAAAATTGGTCGGCGAGGGAACCCTGACGCCACGAGTCATATCCATCCTTAGCACTGCCCTTGTCAATTTTCAGCTCCAACAAGCGTAATTTCCACGGAGCACGCACATTACATCTCGCAGTAACTAGGGAGGAACTCATCGCCAAACAAAGAGAGACCTAACTATCCCAACGGCCTGCCAGGACCTTGGTCTTATTCCTCTATTTGGCTGCGCCGACTAGGTTCCCAACCGGACGCTCCATGTCCCGAACGCCAGAGTCCACACACAATTTCCAGAAACAGTGCCGAAACTACTTACTCTGCTCCCGGCGGGTCATGAAGAATATCCAGCGCAGACGTTAGTGTCGACCCAAGTGAAGAGTTGTGCAATAAAATTGCGCAAAATCTATATGTCAGTAATGAATAGCAATAACGAATCGCATTAATATAGTAGACTAATATTCATACATTAATTACATGTTTGAGAAGCGGCTTTTATAGTCGCATCGACCCAGATAATCAGGGGTTTTGTTCATGAACACTTCCAGATGGATGTCACGCTAATGTTGGCTCCCCAACATCGACTCAGTCACTTCCAGGGGTCCACGCTCGTTTACACTATTTCCACTGTTCGTTTGGCCCACAAGGTACGGTGTTCGTCCTTTGGTGGGTTGATTTCAACGTGTTTTCCGACCTTCATTGGTCATTCATTGCGGAGCCACTAGCTTGAGCTACCGTGTGGCACGAACGAAAGGGGAAATAGTGTAAAGACCCTGTGTTCTGCGAACAGCCGGGGTATGCAAAATTTGTCCTGAGCAATCTGGTAGACCGTATCAACTCCTCGGCGCTGATGCCGACCAACGTTGGCTCTGCGCATACTAACGCAGGGACTGTTGCACCGTGACCTGCAATTTCCTCCTTAGGCTGCAGGCGTTCGCAGCTCAGCCTGTCAGCATGGCCGATGATGGATCCCCGACCCAATGAGTCGTTGATCGGTGTGTACTCCGTAGGTCCAATGTTCCCCTCCAGACCGGAGAAATGCCAGATTGCCTGCTCATCCTGGTCTGCATTCCGAGTGAAACGTTAACTAACGGTGCATTCGTCATGTATGCCCGCGATAGAGGCCAGTGACAGGCCAGACAAATTCGTAGGATTGTGCCCGGCTTACCACAGTATGATTTCAAACGCCTCGGATGTAGTAGAAATTTGATGAAACGCCAGATCGATTATTGCTTGTGATAGTGAGCTACCAATGGCAAGGAACCGACTTCGGGAAGCGGGAAATGATCTCATAATACTACCTAGGTACCCTTGACAGCGAGTGTTCACAGACGAGACAGCAGTAAGAAAAGGAAAACCCCGCTATCTGCCACTCTTAAGTCATACCACTGTTCTCCTTTCAGCTGTTCTCCCATTTTTTTGACACTCTTATCGTCACGGCTCACGATGCCGTCCAAGACGTCCCAGCCAGTCAAGCCATTGGAGGAAAAGAAGTCGAAATGGAGGTTATTTGGCAAAGGCAGCAACAAGAGCTCCGAACGCATAGTTGAGCCCAACCAGAGGCATTCAGACGCTTCCGCGACAGGCAATGATTCGCACAGATCGTCGGCCACGGAAGGGTCTCTTGTCAATGGCTCGGCATACAACACGTCGCCGCCAGAAGCTCATCTTCCCAAATCCCCCGAGCAACGTTCTGTCGTTGCCACCGATCGCAGCAGCGTCGCCGGCCTTCGTATGAACGGCGCACTGCATAGCCACCCGCCCCAGGAAGTTCATCCTGGGAGGGTGACCACTCAATCTGGAATCGCCATTGAAAAGGTCTTCCAGCCCCAGTCTGTCTTGTCGTCCTCCTCAACACCATCAGTCAGACAAGAAACGTACACGGATCCAGTCACAGGGGAGGTGATAACCAAGACGATTACCACTGTTGTGACCGAGACGACGACGACACATACAACTAAGCCACCTCAGCAACCTATTTCACCACCGAGAGAACATGATATAGACCTCGAAGAAGAACGGCGTCTTGCAACAGAGTACCTCGCGGCGCAGGCCTCCCGTAATGCGCAACTAACACATCACGGATTGAAGCCGCCGCCAAGGTCGCGAGGCTCGTTGAAACAGGGCAGGACACCAACGGCGAGCCCCGGGCCCGTCTATGACGCGAGAGGGACTGAAAACTCAGGATCATTTTATCCCTCGCCTGAGCGAGATCAGGTTGATCGATGGTCGTCTGACCACGAAAGTAAATCTAGCGGTCGCCATTCATCCGAGAACGAGAAGAATCTGCCACAACTAGGATCAAGCCATACAAACCCAACCCAAAATTCTGGTTACGCTCCTCGGAATGATGATTACCGGCAACCAGTGAAGCCGAATGAGAACACGCGCAAGGTAGGGAAATTCAACGAGATAGTGGGAGCTGTTGTACTGACTCGAGACTCACAGCCACCACCTGCTGAGACGCGTATCCACGCTCAAAGCAATTATATAGACAATTTCACAACACCCGCAGCGGCTGACCGACAAGCTAGTATCCCTGCGGTCTCACGACCGGGCCCGTCCTCTCATGGCTTGACACCGCCAATGGAGGAGCAGGAGCAAAGAGAAGCCAATTCCACCAAGCGCGGAAGCATAGCCTCATTTGGAGGGATGCTGGGAGGCAGGACTAGTCCCAAGGAGACTGTTGGTGCAAAGGTGAACTCCCCACCGGAACATGTCGTGAACTGGAATGGGAATGGAGGGAACACTGTTGATCAAAGTCGATGGAAGGACAATGCTGTTGCAAAGACGAACTCAGTTGAGAATCACGTGAGCGGAGGGAACCATGTGAATGGAGGAACCCATGCGAATGGAGGCATCCATGCGAATGGAGGAAGTCATGTGAATGGAGGAAATTATATCAACGGAGTGAGGAATGGAGGAAGATACTGAGAAAGAAAAGCTGTCTTTGGAGACGGAGACCTGATGCTCTGATCTGGTCTTGGCTTGGCCATGGGCGGTCTAAGTCTCCGGAGTTACTTTTCCTCGTTGGTAAATTATTTCACAGTGGGATGGTTTCCTAGTCGGTTTTTTTTTATTGAGGTGCTCTGAACGAGACTCTAATCCGTTAGATGTTTCCGAGGAGTCAGTAGTAGACGTACCTACTTCCACCATGTACGGATTGGCAATTCCATGGGCTCACGTTGAGAATGCGCACTAGCTGAAGGCGGCGTTGAACGCTTTCCGTCGCGGAATGTTTAACGAGGCACGAAGATTCAATGTTGGCGTGACATTAGATGGAAGTCTTATATGGGCGGGATTGATGGCGGGTGGCAATTGTAGGGCCGGAGTGGAAGTTGTTGAGGCTTCGACAAACCACTCACTCATTCGATGGAGAGGGTCCTGTGATGAGGAAAGCCTTGGACAGCCTTCCTAGCATCGTCAGTATCATCCAAGGTCATACAATGTGCTAGCATCTCGATTCTGGAAACCATGTCAACAGAGGCAAGGATGCTTTCATTATGGCGTCGGCTCGTAGTAGTCAAGTCATGGCTCGATACGCGCGGCTTGTCGACCTCAAAGTATGAGATGCCCGTGAGAGTGACAAATGGCAGTCCAAGCTACATTCCGATTCATTGCTTGAAAGTCATAGATGCCCATTAATTGAACCTCGGTTCGTCGAGCCCACCTTCATCATTGTCGTCACATGAGTGCTGACGACGAATGCCATTTTCACGGCTTCATCTCCTTCCCAATTTGGGCTGGAAATTATACAAGAGCTGATCTGCTGCAATGGATGATTCCATGCAGGCGTATGATTCGTAGCATTGCGCCATCTCCAGTCGATCCGGGACCAATCCGATAGCCTCGACAGCCTCAACGGCATCCTCCGTTCGCCGACTTTGACGCGATACATACTTTGCAGGCGGGTCCCGAGATCCGAGATCCCGGCTCTGAGCGCAACATACCTAGGTAACCAGACCTGTCATACCCGGGACGGACTTGACCACCGGAAAACAGTAAAGCTCATCCTTCCCCAGAAAATCAGTTGCAAATCGACAGCAGATCTCTAAAGCCAAGCACTGAATGAGATGCGAAACATCGTCGACAAGCTTTTGCCCAGACGCCAAGAAAAGCTTGTAAAGACGATGGTCGGTGTATCGGGACCTTTTCCGCGTCCACATCAAGCCTCCGCATCATGCAGAACAAGCTTAAAAGGAAGCTGACAAGGTGCTGGACCCCAGTCACTCCCGGGAAAGACCCGCTGTGAATGCAACAACGCCGACTTTGATATATCACAGGCACGAATAATGGATAAACTCCAAATCTTGTGTCGTCTGACTGGGCGAGTTCATGGATTTGTGCAAAGGAAGGTGGCATCCAGGTCTGGCCCCGTCGAGAAAAAAACATGATGAGAGTAATCATTTGACAGCTATTATTACCGGGTCTGAACATTGAAGTCGGATGTAAGATACATTCCATCTCGCCTCTTCGCATCCAGACCTATGGCAAGGGCACCGGGAACCCAAACTACCCACCAGCTCGGGGTTCAAATGGCTTGATCCATCATGATCCGTGTGCGTTGGTTTTTGTGGATCATGCTGATCGTCCTCATTCTGGAAGGTCGGTCCAGACATAGGTTCAATGTACGAGGCTTCTCAACAGACCACTTGTGATGCAAACATATACTGCTTTCTGCTTATGAGGCAAGGAAGGCTGTGGTAAATGTGTGAATTGTCGCCAAATCAAGAAAATTCCTCGGTTGAAAACCTTGGATATCCATGACAGCATAACGCGAAGCTGACGCATTTTGCTATACAAATTGAAATGTTGCCAATACAGCAAAGGCACACGAAGCAGTCAAGAAAGCTTTCCACAGCTATGGCTGCCTTGCGAAGCACGCCACTCATTGATCGCGTTGGGTTTTGGGACGTATAGAAACGTCAAAGATCAGATGGTGCCCCTGTCGCCGATCGCATTTGACCACGAGCCGTCAATAAAGTCGCGTGGTGGAGGAAGCATTTTCCACATGGGCTACGCATGCACATGCCAGCGCCACGCCTTCACTGCAACACTGGCATACCTGGCTTGGGGTCCGTACAGGAAAGATGGAGGCTATGTGTATCAGGAAGGTGATATTGACTTGCTGAATGGAGGGTAGGTGGATCCACAGAAAAGCATGTCAACGCAGCGGAAGAGCCGAGACCACGGCATTTCGATATACAAGTCATGGCCTAGAAGTTGGGCCTCACGAGTATAAAGACTGTGGTGATCTCGCAGATCCATCCAGTCTTTTGAAGATCTTCTCATCCCCATCAGCCCTTCGGATCTCGTCTCAGTCAGCTCTCGCTTCAGCCACAGTCAACCGGTCACTCACTCACTTGCCAAACTCTCCACAATGAAGTTCACCACCCTCGCCCTTCTTGCCACTGGCGCAGAGCTCGCCCTCGGTGCCCGCCTGACCGAGAAGCGTCGTGCCAACCACGCCGCCAAGTTTGCTCAGCGCGCCAACCAGCGCCACTCGAGCCCCCGTATCGACGCCTCCGATGTCAAGTACAACGAGACTTCTCACGTCTCCTACTCGACCAACTGGGCCGGCTCCGTCTACACTTCCACCAAGATCACCGGTGTGACTGGTACCATCGTTGTCCCTACCCCCTCGGCTGGTGATGGTTCCGGCATCAAGTCCGCCCTCGAGGGCTACTGCGCCTCTGCCTGGGTCGGCATTGACGGTGACACTTGCGACACCGCCATTCTCCAGACTGGTGTCGACTTCTGCTACGAGGATGGCGATGTTTCTTTCGACGCTTGGTAAGTACCTTTTGGCCCCGTTGATCCAACTTTCCTTTCTAAAGACAGGATGACTTACTTGTATTAATCACTTCCTCTCCACAGGTACGAGTGGTACCCTGACTACGCCTACGACTTCACCATGGACATCTCTGCTGGTGACACTATCGTCATGACCGTCGAGGCTACCTCCACCTCCAAGGGTACTGCCACTATCGAGAACACCACTACTGGCAAGACTGTCGACTACACATGGACCACGACCGAGGGTGACCTGTGCGAGTACGATGCCGAGTGGATCGTCGAGGACTTTGAGGAGGGTCTCTCCCTGGTGCCTTTTGCCGACTTCGACACTGTCGAGTTCACCGAGGCTTACGCCACCAAGTCTACTGGCACCACTGTCGACGCTGGCGAGGGCTCCATCATTGACATCCGCCAGTCCGGCACCGTCTACACCAGCTGCTCCGCCACTGGCGAGACCGTCACTTGCACTTACGAGAGCTAAGTGGACCTCATTTTTCGCTCGCTCAGACATAATGTGGCCATGACGGGTCTGATGAGCTGATCAAGGGTGTATTGTTCTTGAAGATGTATTCGATTCTATCCTGTGCAATTTCTCGTTTGGGGGGCTTGGTGCATAAGAATATGACAGGGATTGAATGATGTATACAAAAATTCGATGACAGTCCATATAATGCAAATTCACTGTTGTCAATATTGAAAGCGACGCTCTGTATGCTTGAAGTTGTTCCACGCCATTTTCTCTATCACGCAGTTTAGTGGCCTCCATATGGAATATGCGTAAGTAGTATTCAATCCCAAGGTAAAAGGCAAATCAATGCCACAATAATGTGCCATATATCCAATCAACGCCTACCAAATGCAACTTTTATACATGCATGATACACAGACTCGCGGGGTCGAGAGCCTAGAATGATTAGGCATTTGCCTGATGGACAATTTCGATGTCATCGTCGGGACTTGTCTTGGCCATCTCCTTTGCCACCCATGCAGCTATGTGAGCTGTTGCCTCGGCCGCGCTGTCCAAATGGAGTTGAAAGAATCCCTGCAATTGTGAGGGTGTAAATGTTTGCTCGGGAATATAGCTAGAAAATTCAGACGCCATGGTATGGAGGCTCTCCAAAGCCGGATCCATGGCATCAGAGTGGCCTTTATCTCCAACAGTCAGCCCTGACTGCTTCAGATCAGAGGCAAACATCCGCATGAACATGTCCTCGGCCGACTTCCGGCTGATGTTCCCGAGATGAACCTTCAGATCGACCCGTCCCGGTCTGATCAGGGCACTGTCCAGACGTTCGGGCTTGTTCGTGGTCATGATGACGATTCGGCCCTCTTGGGAGCCCACACCATCCAGTACGTTTAGCAAACCGGAAAGGGTACAATTCGAGCTCGGGCTACGGCTGCCAGATCCGGCGGTTCGGTCTTCACGTTCGGGATATTCGCGCTCGGCGGTCCAGACGGCATCGATGTCCTCAAGGAGCACGATGCACTGAGGCGGTATCTCTTGAAACATCTGCTCTAGATCGGCATCCGAAGCTACACTGGGAATTTTGACTTCATAAAGATCAAGACCAAATTCACCAGCAAGGGCAGTGGAGAGTGAGGATTTCCCCGTTCCTGGAGGACCATAGAAGAGATAACCTAGTACCCTATTAATCAATAGATTCAATAACGATATGCGATCAGCATACTCACCTCGCCGATAAGGCATACTCCGGCTCTGATATCGCTTTTGGGTCTCGGGGTCCAGGTATTTCCGGATGTCGGCCAGCAGTCCTTGTTTTGCCTCCTCGTCAAAATGCACCGTCTCCAACAGCCGTATCGGCTTTCGCGACTTGGGCTGCCAAGAGATGCCATAGCGATCCCTCGAGTACACCACGACAAAGTACTGAGTTTGATGATCTGCATACTCGCGACAGGTCTGGATGAGAGACCGAATCGGCTCAACGGACCTCCCTAGACAGCTGATCTGAAGTTCTTCCCCACCGATCCCGTCGTAACCCGGGTCGCACATGGACGCATTGAAGCTATCCATGGAGCGATGGACGATGAACATCCTGCTGTTGTGCCAGAACCAAAGAACATCAAAGTGCGGCAGATATTGCACACTCCGCTGTGTTTTCTTCAGCGAAGATGACTCAGCCGCGTCGCCCCGGCCGAGGCGGAGTTCGGTGCGGGCCGTGAAGAAGCGCGTGTTGTTCCGGGGCTCAACGACGTGGGCGAGCAGCCAGGACACGGTGTTCTTGTTGAGAGGGTCTCGACCTGGAATGGTGACGGATGCGACGAAGAATTGGCGGATCCAACTGTAGGTCTCGCGCCAAGCACTGTGAAGGACGCGCCATAACGCCGGGATGACGCCGGCGATGGCGATGAGCGAGCCGAGGCGCGTAATGTCTACGTCGGCCAGGGAGGGCCAGTAAGCGGCGGCAGCATTGACAATCGATCCGATCCCATGCCCATGGGAGGCTGTTCCCGAGAGGCCGAATGTGCGAAGGGCGCCTCCGGCATGGAATGGTTGGGCCATTACCCTGCCAGATCTGAGGCCGGGAGGCCCTAGGTCGACTTGGAGATACCCGAGTGAAAAGGTGGAAAGGTGACAGGGGTTGAAAATAAATATAATACAGGCACAGAATACACTACATAATGAACACGAAGGAATAGTCAGCTCAGAAATTCCTGACAGCGGGCGACATCGATGTGAGACTCGGGAAGAAGTCGGGTAAGAGACTTTGATGAGATTAAAGATGGATCAACACGGAGATTGAAACTCAATTAGGCCAGCTGGCCGCCAGCCGCGACGTCATGACCGACAGCTGCCGCTGACTACATGCGTCCTTACATGGCTCCATCAGCTGAGTGCCTCTTCGTCCCAAAGGTCTGAGGTCCATAATATGAGCCGGGGCCTTTGATTGATTACAAAGTTTCAATCGAATTTCAAGCTGTACGTTCGAAGCAGATTCTGCAACCTTTCCAATGAGGCTCTCACTCAGCCGGGATAGCGCCTGAGGTCGTGACTGATTGTGGCGACCTAGGTAAACACTTAGGAGATCATTACCAGTGCTATACTCGTAATTCGATGTTCAGTCAAGTCTTCTGTCTTGGAGACAGACCACAAGGAATTGAGAGAGTGGCCATCGGCGTTCGACTGCCAGATCGATGCCGAGGGCCCATCGTTTTGGCAGTTCCTTTGGGAGCCGGCAACCATGATGGCGGACGAATCTGAGGTCGGCCTGCGGTACTGTCAGCTTTTGTATGGAAAGGCGCGTGAGGAATGAAGATGTTCGCCTGATGAGGGTTATATCTCCTCACAGAGATACAATACGCTTGCGCCGAAAGATGGATGACAAAGGAGGTAAGGACGCCGCTTGGAGCATTCGGAAGAGGAACTTCGAGGCTGAGGTCCAAAGAGAGGAAATCTTTTCATTATTTCATCCAATATCGACGTCGCGGGACCAATTGAAGGCTTGATCGCCTTCGACACTCTGGTCCGGCCAGAAGCTTGTCTTGACTTCTGAAAAGGGCCAGGTGACTTTTCGCAAGTATTGATTAACTGCTATCAATCCAAGTTGAGCGCAGGTACCGAAATTTGGATCAGACAGACACATGGCTATGTGCACTCAAAAATCGGCTTTGGCTATTGAGGAGCCTGTATACGATATTGAATCGGAGGAAGCAGTGTCTCGCCCTGAAAAAGTTCGTGTAATGCAGATGGCTAATGTCCCGGCATGGATGATAACACTGTCATGTGAGATTGGAGACTTCGATTCTGGACAGGCAGCCAGTGTTGGTTTACGCCGTCGTCGATGCTCTCGCAAACTTTGATCTGTGATTCTTGAAACTTAAGCCAGTGAATCTCTCAAAACTTAACAAGCGTCTTTCGTGGGAAATCGGCAATGACAGGCAGTCCTTTCAGTATCTTTCCTTCCAGGCTGTACTTGATTATCACCTGGACAATTGAGATATTCCCCAGGCTGGTTGAAAACCTGAGGCACAAAAGTGGCTAGCCTTAATAATACTGGCCAGAATTTCTACCTAGGCACGCACAGAGAGCTCATGTTCATAGAGCGCTATCGGGCTTTTTGGCGGTGAAGAGTTTCCTGGGGCCAGGTATTTGTCAGAAGTCTCTTTAGGTTTAGGCTGATGCTTATCCGTCGGAGGAGAGTGGTGATAAGAAATAGAGGAGTGTATCGTACGTACATGGTGATGAAAAAGTGCTTTTCATCAGTCTGGAGCAAATCGTCTCGACCAGCCAGCACCGCAGCATTTGCTTCCTTGTCTCCCATGAAGCTTTGATGTGTCAGGATGAATTTGGCTGCTGAATCAACCCAACGCAATGTGTTCTGCAAGCTCAGCACACCAATCTTCCGTTCCTTGTCTTTTTGTGGCCACCTGCCCAAAGGCCACAAGATCGTGGTCTCATCAATATCCTCAAAGCCAGCATTCGTAAGGCCTTGCTGATGTTTGCTTGACACATCGTAGTCAAGACCGCCCTTCTTTGATGCAAGGATGGTCAGCTGCATTAGATGAAGAAAAGGAGAAGCCTTTGGAGTGTCAAACTCAGGAATCTCTGAATGAGTAGGGTGTGTAATATGGCCAAGTTCGAGGCGTCCACCCGGGACAAGGTGTCTGAAGCATTTCGCTCGAAAGGCGGGCCAGTCATGAATGCCTGCATCAACCATACGGGCGTGGATGAAGTGGAACTTCTCGAAAGGCCACTCGGGGTCATTCGCGTTGTGTCGGATGAAGCTAATGTTTGAAGGTGTGTCGTCTCGTTGAGGCGGGAGCGTCAAATCAGTCGCAATGACATTTGAATTGGGCCATCTTTTGGCCATGGCCTCAGCCCAGACACCGGTGCCTGTTCCGATATCAAGGATATTGATCCTGTCATGCGTATGCGAGAGTCGCGTCTTGTGGAGATTGCTGTTAAGACTAAGTAACCACAACTGGTGTTGAATATCTGAAACATTCTCGTTAGCCAAAACTGCATCATTCCACATGTAGCTTGACCAACCAAGACGACCCTGTTCATTCTGCGGAATTTTAGTAACTGGAAGCCAGAATTAAAATCAGACGCCCGAATCTGTACACACCGCGTGCTTCACATCCGCCATGACGTAGTCAGAGGAGCTAATATCCACGGCCATCTTAGTGAACTGTCGCTGCTCAAAGATGGTAGGCGTCTAGAAAGGTGTGGAAAAAGCTCAATTAGGTAGCTCAAGCCGCTAAAGGTATATAAGGCGTTCTAGCCAGGTGAGAAAAGAGGTGGCGCGGACAGGATGCGAAACGATCAGACAGGTCTCAAGAGTTACGGATTAATGCCATTACAGACCGAAATCGTGGGAAAATTTGCTCGACAAGCAGTTCTCCTGTGCCACCCCCGCACAGAATCCTGATTCCGTCTCACATATCTGAAGACTTGCCACCAACCGGCCCCCATCTCATGAAGCCTGACTTCCAAGTTGCACTACCACGGTAGATCGGCTCGAATATTACTGCGTAAATTCACCGATTCCCGGCTAACGAAACTCTCCTCTCTCGTCTCACTCCCCTTCTAATTTGCGGACGGATATAGTAAACCTCTACTGCTCAACGCGTATGCCGTCATGGTTGTGATATCATGTCGACCTCTGTGCATTCGAATTCAAGGTGTTTTGGAGAAGATATATATTTGGAGTCTTGCTCCAGTATCCCTGTGTTGGTATGAAGGCTGTAGTAGCCATGCCAGTGGTCAGATCAAGAACGTGGAAGACTACCACGGTTCGGTGACATCCTGAGCTCTTATATAGAAACAGCAAATGTATATGATGTTCCTATTGCTACAGCGCATACAATAATAAATGTTAGACCACAGATAATAAGGTACGGTCATACCATTGGTCGGTAGTTTCTTCCTTGGCAAGGTTGATCAAGAATTAAGGTTATGAATGATTTTCGAAACGTAGTCTGTGTCTTCAAAGGCTGAGGAACGGGCCTTCATATTACGAAATGATTGAGCTCCAATATCACTTATTAACCTTCATTCTTTATCACTTCCTGCGCTTTTCAACGTGAGCCTTTAAATACACCCCAGAAGAAGATCAGGCGCCAAACCTAATCAGTGCGATTGCTGTATTGTGGGTAGCTCGCTTTGTATCTACAAGTTTCCATGCCCAGTCAGGAAACTGCTTAATACTTGAACACAAAAGGATGACTTACCCAAGGATATTCGCACCAATTCAATAAGCAAGGACATGGTGCAGGGCCATCAAGAACCATATCGGCAGCCAAAATGGCGGTGTGAGGACTACGTCGGAATCATAAAGGAATAGTAAAATCTGAAAGATTGATGGCGCAACGCCGTGTCTCTCACAATCCCTGAGATAGCCCGAGAAGTTTCTCATGAAGCTCTCGTCGAATCCATGATCGAGGTCTTGAGGTTCCACCCAGACTTTGAATATGAGGTCTTTCGTCGATGAGGAGTGTGCCCAGAATGTATGTCTACGCCAAATTAATAAGCCATAGAGTTTTCCAGACCAGAAAAATGGAGATATGAATGGAATTTACCTGACGCCAGGGTTGATGAACACTGGCCCGTCTTGCTTGCGGATAGCATACTCTACCCCATTCTTCACCACTCCCAGCACGCCCTGCTCAACTTCGAAGGTTTCCATCTGACGCAAATGAATATGCCTACCTAGTCATGCGCGATTAGCTTCTGATCCTACTTAGATTTGTCGGTCCGCACAATAGAAAAACTTGCAGTGGGGGCCCGGACTTCCCGTCCCTAACTGTCTTTTTGCTCAAGTAGTGCGTTTCCCGCACCACACGAAGTCCATTGTGGCTTGGAAACTCGTAGAGTATTGCTTCATCCGCCCCATAGACTTTATCATCTTGTACGAATTTTGTCAGTTGCGTCGGGCGGGGTGAGAGAAAGAGTTGCCAATTGCGCGCCATGATGATGGTGATGTAGTGTTAGAATTGTTGTCTGTGGAGAAGTCCAGGCACGCGACGCTGGCGGTCCTCCGTGCTTTTATGCTGACTGCGAGATGTGGACGTTACACGCTTCCGCTCACATCAGCGCTAGGAGAAAACTCTCGCATGTTTTCACAACGTCAGATCCACTCCTCGCTCAGCAACGGGTCATGGTAGGCCTGGTGCGAGTAGATTTCAGGGGGTGTCAAATCAAAATTGGTTGTGTATGCGCTTTTGCTGCTTTGATGTTTTCCAAGTATTTTACCTCCTGCTGAATCCCGGAATAAGGAAGGCCAAGGCCAGCAGATCCCATTGTGCCTTCAATACCATTCACTCAATGATAGTATCTCAAGTTTCGAAGATGGCTATCTGTTTTGATATCACTATGGCACCAGCAGCTGCTTTAAACTGGTCTCGATGATCACAACACCGAGTTATGAGTTCTGTCATTCGTAATCTCTTCTGAAATCAATCAAAGAACCGGAAATCAATTGAAGAACCAAGTATTACACAATATTTTAGCATACCCAGCACAAAGACTATTCCGTGCACAGTCTCGGCTTAGATGGAGTCAAGCTTGCAATCCAGATTGTGCCTGTTGCTGCCACAAACCGCTAACAGTGAACATTAGCTATCGAAGCGTCTGGGTCCACGTCGGGTTCTGTTGGGGACAGTGTGCACCACGTTGTCTTATTGGAACGTGGCACGGTCTACTCATCCACAAGCAAGACGTAAAAGTGTGGGATTTTGATATGGAATTATTGGGTGTTGGTGCAACAGAGGGCAAACTTTCGATTGAACTGTGGCAGAATGTACAAAAGCCGTTGGAATACAAAGCTAAACGAGAAAAAGAAAATTCAAAGCCATGGCTGAGAGAAAGTGGTATCAATGAAGACGCTCTTGCTGTTCCTCAGTAGGAGCAGCAACGCAACGCTAAAAGAAAGGCGATGACTTCAAGCGTACCTATAATGTCTGTTACGGCTCTAGGTACAGGCGCTGTCTTGAGGATCGCCACTTCGTCAGTTAAAGGGTTTTGGCGCCATTGTTACACGAATCAATGTGTTCTTAGGTAGAGCGGCTGGCTAGGATTGAAACTAAAGGCTGACCGCATGCCCGAAAGCCCCTATTAACTAGAATCTTTGCTAGTACCTCAGCTGATGCCCAATACGACATGCAGAGCACAAGCCGCAAAACGACAGTGGGCTTCATTGGCTGATCCTTAGCGGCTGACTACCTACCTAAGTACAAATTGCGAAACAGACGGGCCCGCTTCCGCAGCTTCAATGAAGAGGAAGCTACTAGGTATATATACTGAGGTATAAGAACCGCCGAAGCAGAAAAGGATAAACAACAGATTTGCCAAGAAGGGAATTCAAATTCAAAACTCTTTTAGTTGTTCCTTGTTCGATTAATTGAAAGACCACGCCTCTTCAAGAGCGACTCACTGTCATTATGGTTCCTACATTCCAAACTGTGGCTCTCTCTTCCGCCATTTTGTTGGGTCTTTCTTCAGCGGGCGTCGTGGTTCTGCGCGGCGTTAGTGATATTTGCGGCCAAAAGGGCTACGATCAGGGAAATGGCAATTACTGTTAGTTTCATATTGCCATCATTATGAAGGCGTTGGCTCTAATAGGCGGTGACAGATTACAGCCAAAAAAGTAACGTCAATACCTATACCGCATGCTCTGCAAAATGTGCGGCCGATGTGAATTGCAAGAGCTTTGGGATCGGCGAGGCATGCATGTTGTTCGACATTCCGCTAAGCGGTAATTTTGATGCGAGCGCAAAGAGCGATGACACTTACTATGACAAAGAGTGCCTATCATCTTCATCGACGAGCTTGACCAAAACGACAGGCTCCAGCTCGTCGTCTTCACCAACGATATCTAATACAGCAGTCGAAACCGCCACGACCGTATCAAAACCAACTTCGGCAGTGCCTATCACAACTTCACAGACCTCTCAGAGTCCTGCGTCCAGCTCGATAACCTCGGCCGTGTCTACGGTGACCGTGCCATCTGGGTGTCCAGCACCAGCTTCAGTCGAGCTTACAAACCTTAACTGGTTCAATTCGACGCATAATCTCGACTGCCCCAACCCCAACTACCCAAGCGGGGCGGAAGTATGTTTCGACTCCACGCACGTGTGCGCAAACGCGACCGATGGTGTCGCCGGCGGGTCGGATGTTTGCTCCTGCGTTCCATACTGCTACGTCGGGCTACCTTCGTATGCATACCAGC
This sequence comes from Gnomoniopsis sp. IMI 355080, assembly GCA_027946555.1. Classification (NCBI taxonomy): domain Eukaryota; kingdom Fungi; phylum Ascomycota; class Sordariomycetes; order Diaporthales; family Gnomoniaceae; genus Gnomoniopsis; species Gnomoniopsis sp. IMI 355080. The sequence continues at coordinate 14,405 of JAPEVC010000083.1, read as the reverse complement.
CGTAAGTCTTCACTTCATGTGCTCTGCTTTACTCAAAGAAGTTTCAAAATCGCTAACATTGGGAACCTCCTTCCTAGACTAGGATACGGGCCCCCAGACAACATCACCATCAACCTGAGCGATCCAGCTCAGCCAAGTTGTACAGCTGTGAACCCGACGGGATTCCGCGACTTTGAGATTGGAGTCGGCCACGTAAATTGCGGCAACGCGCAAGACACCATCGATTTCTACGGGGACTCTAACGAAGATACTGGAAGCGTCGGCAGGTTGCAATACAATGGTTATGTATACAACACGTATACGGCGTGTCAGGGCACACCTCAGTACACCGGTAGCTTCCCGCTTAGCTGCACGAGGGACGCTGGTGGGAATACTACTTGCGGTCTCCAGAATGGAGCAGCGACTTTAAGCTTGGTTGGTTTTCTACAATGATGACTCGCTCAATTAGGTAGGTAGGTACTGCAATAAGGGTTGCCTTTCCTGTTAGGAGCGATCTACGGCTCGCGGTGCTATGCTTTTTCAATTCTCAATTACACCGATCTTCAACCAACCTACTGGGACGAAACATAGCCATTATATAATTGATTAAGGTGGCGATAATGCTTGGAAGATTATTTATGAGAATCTCCTTATTGCTTTGTAGACCTCAAGTGGCTTGGTGGTACCTCATCCATCTCGAATCCAAATCCCGGATTCTCACCGTGCCCAACCTCGCTCGCAGTCCAGCTTTTTCTAGTGTACTGGACTTGAATCGTTTCTGTCTTCAAAATTCCTTCCTGGTCTCTACCATGGTCAAAGGATTTCGATGGCGTCGAGACCAAGTCTATAGACCGCTCACCGTCCTCACTAATATCATCTAAATGGCCTACGCCGCCAGGTTTCTGCGAGTTGATGTCGCCTTCCATTCTCCGGTAACTCTGCGCCCGGCCCACGGCGCTGCAAACGTATGTGCCCGTCTTGAAGGTGTTGGTCACTGATCTTCCGTCTCTCCGTTGCGTCGAATTCACAATGCTGCGTAGGAGTGGTCTCAGAACGGGAATCGAGGCGGCAATGATGGTGGTGGCCACTTCGGTCGCGGTCCAGACAAACAATGAGCTCTCATCCCATGTGTAATCTTCGGCATAGATGGCAGGGATGTAAATGGCGCGCATGATTGATGTAACCGCAGCTCTGCTCTTCAGGTCAGAATCTCCCAATTTCATTCATGGTTTGTTTCGGTACCCACATGATGCCCAGACTCATACATATTGCGACTCCGATCTTCTCCTTCAAGTGCATCTTCAATCTCATTATCACGCTCCACGGCACCATAGCCAGGAGAATATCCATTGTCGCCGAGTACGCAGCCGCGGCGACGCTGTAGTAGGTGATGATGCTTCGACTCCAGCACGAGCCACCGGCTCCACTATTCCATGCCACCCAGGTGGGCTGACACCGAATGAACTGTAGTATGACGTTGAATATCAGGACTATGTTCATCGAGATGATGGCGAACCAAATAATTTTGCGCATGATGCCCTTTGTGAGCCGAAGTAGTGTGATAGCGAAGGATGTCTTGGAGGATGCTGCTCCCAGGACGGAGAAAGTAGTTGCAACGACCACGGCAAGCTGAAGGTGTACGCCGCTGTCGTGGTATTTGTTCCGGGCATTGTGCTGTCCAAGGCCATACTGCACTCCGTAGATGGCCGTGCCCGAGAACGCTACGAGTAAGATCCACGAAGTGATCAAAAGAAAGTCGTCCCAATATAATTTCCGATGCGCCGTTAACTTGACGTAGAGTCGAAGTCCTAAAAAGATCGCCGCGATACCAGACTCGATCCAGCAGACTGCTAGCACCACAGGTCCTAGATTCCCGCTTCCTGAAGTCAACGTCGGTCCGAGAACCGAAGTGGTCCCTGTGGGGGTTGTAGTTGGCATGATGAATGTCGATCCTCGTAAGGTCCTTGCGCAGCAGCCTCGGTCTTTAAGGAATGTTTCGAAGTGCACCAGGCAGGCTGATCATTGTTGCATTGAAGCTCAAAAAGCGGAAAGCGAAAGGAAGGATCCTACTGAAAGCAAAGAAAGGAGACTGGGCTATGGCAGGTCTATCAATACTAGTCACGCATACAGCTCAAACTCTTCCGCAGCATTTTCAGGGCAACCGTTAATGCCTACTTCGCCGACATCAGATGCCTCGGACTTTTATCTCAACAGGGTCATGGCCGCGAATTTGCCTCTCGAGGAAAAGCCGTCGCCCGCTGCTTTCTCCACTGAGATCAGGGGTGGAAAAAATAAAGACGGCCAGGTTGTTTATGCAGCGTGGAAACAGCCGGACAACTAAGAATGCTGTTTTGGATGATATTAAATGGGTATTCTGCAAGGATTGAAATTGACAGAAGTGTCAACCAGATTTGGACCAGTATGGCGGTCCGGATGAGTCCGATAGAGCAGATCCCAACTCAAACAAATCAAGTATTGCTGCTGTGCTGCGCTGCGCGCAGCAACCCACAGGAAGCCGACAGCGCTGTCTGTGATGGTGGTGACGACCCTCGCAGGGCTTCCAGGGTGTGAATTGGCCCACTGCGTGCGCCCTCGGCCCATATAAAACCGCCAACAAGGAAGGTCAACCTCGGGTTGTGGGCAAAAGTTGCATGGTTGCGTAAGCCCGAGAGCCCCTGAACTGTCAAACTTTCTAAGCGACTTCTATTTTATGATACCTGGCCCACCACGAGACATGCTCCCTGGCTCCCTGGAAGCTTCCACACCCTTGGCGGAAGCGTTTCACCAAGTCAACGGCTTTCTGGTATTGAGGCTGCCTGTTGGACAACAATGACGCTCTACACAGCATAGGTGACGTTCAACTAATTATTCACCATGGGTCGAAGTAATCAACTTGTTATCATCAAAGCGCAAAACCCACTTCTAACATAAATCACGAAACAGTCACTGCTGCTCACTGAATATGGACGCAGGATGCAATATTCTAGTCAGTAATCGCCAATTCGACAGCCCACTTGTAGGGCATCTTGCCCCATTTGAGTGACTCTGCGGATGGCTCGCCTCCGCGGTTCCATATATCGGGCAACTCTGGCAACAGGTATGCATACCTTATTTGCTGGATGAATCTGGAAGCAACTCCGGCGTGCGCCATGTTTTTACATACCTGTAGGGTGGCTGTGATCTGACCCGCTGGCTTGGATGGCCGTGCGTGCTATCGGGTTCTGCGGCAGATCGGCACCGGCATGTTAACGAAGACCCACAGTGTCACGTTTTGCACCTGGGCGTAGACGGAAAATCCGGGCGAATGGGTTGACTTTACAGTAACGACATGGGCCTACTAGACTATAGACCACGCGAAGCATGCTTGTCTTAATGTTTGCAAGTCTGGTCGACGCGTTGGGCTGCAATTTACTACTTGCATAGTGGTATGTATGTTCAGGCACCCAAGTGGAATTTGTTACTATTCGTTATGAATGATTCATAAAGAAAATTATCGAAATTTTCTTACTATGTGACCTCGGTGACTTGGAAATCATCCACGCTATATCTCCTGACTAATTTCCCGTTGGACCACCACATGGAACGACATTTGCAAAAATTTCCGAGAGCCAAGGTCCAGACTGTTTTCCACCGAGGGATGGATTCGAGTGCCTAGGATATAGGCCCTAGCAATGAATATTCATGATAGAGCAGCTTCTTCGGAATTATAAGATTATGTTGTGGCGGCACAATTCATCTGCAAAATGTTGGAACGGCTCTCGTACTTGAGTACTCACTTCGATTGCAATATGTCTCTTGACGCCTAAGCATTGCAAGTGGAGCGTCAATATTGAGAAAGAGGGGCATATAGTGCACCGTGATATCGGAGTAAATACATGATGTCGTGACTCGGCCGTAAGATGTTGCCGACCGTAAACGCCCAAGCATATTTGCAAGGCTGGTTCTGAGAAAGGAGCAAGACCCATTGCAGTGCATCTTATTTGTGAATTGACATTATCTCGTTGCAGTAATTTGTTCGATAATACACTGAGCCTTTGTTGCAGACTTCTTGATGATCGACGGTGGCCAAGCGTGCCAAGGACAAAGGTTCATCCGGTTTCATTCAACTACCAAGCATCCAAGTCCTCACCGCTTTTGCCGAATATCGGAGTGCCTCTTAATGACAGCACTAGATAATGTTGCTGGAAATGATTGACTAGAAGGCGACGTTTGGTGCTTGTCCATTCTAGACAAGAGCATCTTTACCACAATCTCCTTTCAACATGGCGCCACTCCACACACTGAGCCAGTCTGAGCCGTCGGAACCTCCGGCAACGGGGCCCGTATCTTCGGACCCGATGACCCTTGATCCTCATCTTACAGCCGTTGAACCGCTACCCCAGCCTGCAGTAGCCTCATACACGACCACCTCACCCATGACCGATGCTGAACGGGCCGCCGGCATGACAGCCGGTCACCACCTTCTGCATCAGCTCGACAACAATGGGCCCAATGAGGACGCCGATGTCCTCGCTACCGCCACGGAAGTGCCCAATTCCATCGCCTTTAGGCTCTATACATCGCATTTCCTTTCGACATGGAATTCGCGCCTGTTTGAGTTTGGCGCAGCGCTCTTCCTGACATCCATCTTCCCAGGGACCTTGCTGCCCGTCTCGGTCTACTCGCTCGTGCGAAACGCGGGCTACATCCTCTTTGCGCAACCCCTGGGGCTTTGGATCAACAAGGGAAACAGACTGAACGTCATTCGGACGTCAATTGTTGGGCAGCGGCTTCCCGTTGCGGCGTCGTGTGCGTTATTGTTGGTGCTAGAGCTGAAAGGGAGCGCACTGGGATACCGCAGGGACGATGGCATCTTTGCAGTCATTGTGCTGCTGGCGGTGGTGGAGAAGCTATGCTCGACTATGAATACCATATCTGTGGAGCGGGACTGGGTGAGTGTGAAGCGAGATCCTTCGCCGTTGTCACAGGGCTAATACCTCAGGCAGGTTGTGGTGATCACCGAGGGAAATGAAGTGGCCCGGCGAAGTGAGTGATGATCTCGCGTACATGGCGCTATTCTGCTTTGGCACTAAGCTGACGAGACCGATTGGAAGAAATGAATGCAAGAATGCGGCGCATCGATCTTTTCTGCAAGCTTATGGGTCCTCTGACTATCTCCCTTGTCGCCATTGCGTCCACCGAGATCGCCATCTATACGACCCTGGGAATGAACGTAGCTTCGGTACTCATCGAATATGTTTTCATTGAACAGGTAACTTATCATAATATCACCTGGAATTCTGCTTGATCTGCACGATTACTAAATCTGAAATAGGTTTATAGGCGAGTGCGCGGACTCGAGCGTGCCCACGACTCGGCAACAGCACCAGGAGGCAATCACCATGGTGGGAACGGTACAGATGAGACAGAGCGCGCAGACTCTGCACGTCTGGGACCAAAGACTCTATTGAAACGAGTCCTCAACAATGTTCTGCCCATCGAATCACTGCCCTTCTACTACAAGCACCCTGCATTCTTGGCATCTTTTGCCTTGTCCCTGCTCTATTTCACTGTCCTGTCCTTTTCCGGCCAGATGATCACATATCTCATCTCGGTTGGCTACACGACCTATTACGTAGGTATTGCGCGTGTCGGCAGTAGCATCTTTGAGCTTAGCGCGACTTGGGCGGCGCCGTACCTGATGAAGAAGATTGGCGTCGTCAGGGCTGGCTTGTGGAGCTTGTCGTGGCAGATGGCTTGTCTTGCCGGTGCCCTGGGCTGGTACTTCTCTGACTTTCAAGGCCTAGGCATCAACAGTATTTTCGCTGCTACCGGTCTGGCGATTGGTGTGGCGTTGAGTCGGATTGGTCTCTGGGGATATGATTTGTCCGCACAGAACATCATTCAGGATGTAAGTAAAATGTCACCAAGCCTTTGACCTTCTCCTTCCCTGATTGTTGAAGCTGACGCAAGTTGAAATCGTAGGAAGTCGAAGACGACCATCGGGGAACTTTCTCAGCCGTGGAAGCCTCCTTTCAGAACCTGTTCGAGATGCTGTCCTATGTCACAACTATCATATTCTCCCGCCCTGATCAGTTTCAATATCCAGTCATCATCTCTGTGGCGGCGGTATATGCCGCGGGAGGGCTGTATGCTTACTTTTTGAGGAAACGGAGGGGCCATCTCCTTCATGCGCCACCGTACATTTGCCATGCACCATCTTGGTTGGGTTCAAAGGACTAAAACTCAAGCAACCTTTATCCCGTCCCTGCCTCATTATCGATAATCAAATCGATCGGCCCGGGCGTCCACTTATCAAACACAGTCTTCATTCCGTACATTATGAGCTGAATGTTTTCGGCACTGAAGTCGGGATTGGCTTGCAGGATTCGTGGACCCTGTATCTTGCTGAAGATAAGAAGGTCGCTTGTCTCGTAGGAGAGGCGCTCGTTCAGGAAAGGAGACACCGGCTTGCTATCGACCGCATCTGGAAAGAGGATATCCCAAATGTTGTTCCACTGAGTTGTCAAATCCCCTTGTCTCTTCCCGTGGATATCCTTGAATTGTTTCTCCGTGACGCCTTCAGGGTATCTCGCATGCTCTTGAAGGGGACAGCCTATAGTGCTGTTGTCGTGCTCCTTCGCTTCAGGTGAATCCGGACCGTCTTTGAAAACGGTTTTACATCGTCGGCAAAAGTATGGCTGCTCGTGGCACCGTCGAAGATGCTGTTTGACGTCTCGAATGCGTGAAAGCTTCAGCCGGAGGCACTTTCGGTAACCTTCGGGATTGGACCATACGAAAGGGCAGGTGAAGGTGTGGCCTTGCTTGTGATCAGCAGCGCCCTTTGGAGAGCGCTTTGGGGCTTTGCGTGGCAACTTGGCAGGCATGTCTGGACTTGGTGACCGAGGCCGTTTGCTATTATGAGCGGAAGTGATGTGTGCGTCTCGGCCTTTGACAGAGCTGGATGTCGTCCCGGGGACTTGTGAAATCGGTGATTGATCCTTGCGAAGAGCCTCAATATGGCCCACTGTGGATGTGTCAACTTCATCAACACAAGGTCGCTCGCTTTCTTGCTCGTCAACAGGCGCCTCATAATCGATAGAAAAATCCAGATCACTTGTCCACAGTGGCGCATTGAGGTAAGAATTGTCAGGCCAAGATGGGAGGCCAGGTGTCAGGAAGGCACCGGTGAGGTCTGGGAATGGGTTTCCGTAGGATGGTGTGTTACAGTTGATGAGGCTCTGCGGTGAGATGGAGGTGCCACTGTCAAATGTGGGCCAAGGTGCCGATATGTTTGAAGAATATGTCGTGCTAGCCGGTTGGGGTGCAGTGTAGGAGTGGACAATCAAGGGTGTGCTTGTAAGCCCAGATTGAGGCTCTGCTGGAGCCTCGTATGGACGCGAAGGAGCCGCATGTGTATAAGAGACTCTGAAATCCTCGCTTGATTTCGTACTGGAGCCTTTCTTGGGTGGCGGAATAAACTCCACCTTGCAAAACTTGCAGCGTGAATGCTGCCCGCAATCACCCTTGACACACTTGGGTGTGAAATCGAAAGACATTGGTCCATCGCCGCAATTGCACTAGATTTGGAATCAGTTTAGACCAGAGCAAGTCGCAATAAATATGGAAAGGGCATTCTCGATGACATACGCAGAACCATTGAGTGTCTCTGGCCGTGTGCGCAGAGCCAGATGAGGACATCGTCGGCTAGTCCTCCTCCAAACATTCAAAACTCGTACTGTAGTGAGACGAGCTGAAAAACCACGAGTTGCACTTTGCTACTCTGACTGTTGTGGGGACGTGGGTTAAAAGAGGCTCGGCAACATACAAGTCAACATAACATACCAAGTGCGGAAAGGGACGAAGAATGGATATGGCAATAGAAATGATCACGACTTGGATTTCCCATGTTCTGCGATTCTACACACCGGACACCGTGGGCGCAGCAATCCGCAAAGAGAATGCCGTGCAGTCAGCCCAGCCCAACCCACCCTAGTCCACCTGAAGAGACCTCTCGTAGCCATTATTGCCATACCGCAGCGGCGCTATTTTACCTATCCCAAGATATAACAGTAAGCGAGAAAGATTAGGGAGTGCTGAATGCCAAGTTCGCGCCATTCATCTGCTGCACAAGCGGAAGGAAATACCGCGACTGTGCCTTTTCTGAGTGATAATGTACCAGGGCCCGCAACAAGTTGGGCCATACTCATTTGGGCGGTGCAGACAGCACACTTGTGCTACTTTGAGACCCCTGGTCAACAGTGGGGAATACCGCAACTGTGCTGTTCATATATAATACCATGATTGTGCTGTTCGTACGTATTACCTGCATGATGTGTCGGGCCAGCTGACCTCGTGCAGCTCCGAGAGCGCTGAAAGCGGCGTCGGTCCGATCACTTCGCACTACGCCCGACTGCAGTGGGGAAAGCCCTGTAATGTGATTCCAATGAGAAGGGAGGAGGGCAGGAAATCAGAGAAGACTGTCCAGTAGCTAACGCTTATGGCTACTCAAATGGGAAGACTTTGTGCGGCGCTGACTACTTCCAATGAGGGGCGCGGGAATTAATGCACCAGGACCGAATACACGGCGCTGTATCATATGACATGCACCGTATGAGGTAACATTTGAAGGGATACTATGTCCAGATTGGATTGAGCTCTTATGTATTTGAGTGAGGAGAAGCAAGGCGATGAAAAAATATGGGCTCACAACGGAGCATAGGGTGTCTTCATATTCGAGAGCATAAGTTCACTCACCAAAATCACTAAAATCAACAAAAAAACCGCACGATAAACCTCTCCCTCCCATTCCCACAATCAATATCCTGATATCTCGCCTCCAACCACCTAGGCACACCATCCTCCTCCTCCCCCGCGAGCCTTGCCCCAATCCCAATACCAGGCACCTCCGCCCTAACAGGCAAAAACACCCTCCCCGCGTCCTCTCGCAAATACCATAACCACGTGTCCATCAAAAACTGCCCACAAGCTCCATCCCCACTATACATCTCCAACGCCGCCGCCGACAACTGCGCCTCCATAAGCACCCTCCGCAGCGCCAACTGCGCCTCCACATACCCATCACGCAACCGCGCGCTCAACACCTCACGACTCCGAGCTTCATTTCCACGCTGTTTCCGGCTCGCAAGCCAGTCCTTTGCGCGTAAGTAGATTCGCCGAGGTGGGGACAGCAGCCATTTGCTACTGCTGCTCCTGCTTTTGTCCGCCTTGACTTGGCGACGAAGGTGCGCTACGTACGCGGTGTGGCGGTCTGCTTCGAGCTGGGCTTCGTGATCGTGCCAGTCGGCTTGGAATGGGGCGGCGAGGGTGGTGTCGCGGGTCTGGGTCCAGTGGTTGGTTAGGTTGAGGACGTGGTCGCGTACGCGTCTGTGGGGATCGGCGCGGAAGGCGGCGTCGGGGTGGATGGTGAAGATGGGGCATGGGTCTGGGACGGAGGAGCGGTTTAGGCGAGTGATGATTGATGATGAGGGTTTGATGGGGGGCATTTCATGTGCCCATTGACGGATGAGCGGCGGGAATGATGACTCGTTCTGATCGTCGTCATGAGCTGTCCCGGTAGAGTGGGCTAAACCGTCTTCACTTTCGTAGATGCTGAGATAGTCATCATCTGTCGACATAGTCCTGTCGATGGGCCTTTTGAACACGGAGCCGATCTCAGTCTGTCTTGATGGTATTTGCAGCCCTTGCCTGAATGAGGAATCTTGATCTGGCACAACCTGGATGACCTCGTCTATGCGTGGCCAAAACACTCCTCTGAGTGTAAGATCCTCTGGTTCTGGCTCAGTAACCTGGAATTTGATACCTGAATCGCAATTCGAGGCAAAGGATGATGAGGGCGGGTAGTGTCCGTCTGAGCACTGTGTACTCGACGGGAAAAGGTGCTTAGAGTTTTGTGGGGAGGTCATTTTGAAAAGTTGGCGTGGACTCTTTGATGTGGTTTCCAGGTTGTAGAAAGATTGCAGGAGTCAATACGGTGATGACACTCCAGTGTACGAGATGAAAGTTGGTTTCTCCAAGCTGTATGTGAAAAGATATATAGATACTGGTGCTGGCGCCAGCGCTCGCTAGACCCTCTGCCTTTTGACATGGCTTTGCGCCAATTGTGCGATTTTCATCTGACAGCTTGGAAACACATGCTGTGAATGAAGGTCTAGAGGACTAGCTTCCTGCTTAGATCCCCTAGACGTGAAGCTTGCCCAGCTAGTGGCATTTATCATCCACGAGACATTTTCCAACAACTCAAGGTAATCGGGTGTCCGAGCCATCAAGGATGTTTGAAATATTTGTCTAGAGGTGGCCGTCTTGGTTGAGAGGTATCACCTGGGCAATTGCCCATACGGAGTTCCACTCGGAGGCTTGCCCATGTGCGTCCGTAGCTTTGTAAATCGACTTGGATGCGCCTGGCTCCTTTTCATCAAGCCTAGCATGTGCCAAATTTGCTTTAGCTGACACTTGATCCGACCAGTACAGATCGCGCGCCACGAAGAATGTGCCCGATTCCCTACCATGATGCGACCACGGGCCCCATGTGAATGGCAGCTCTTTATGCGCCTGGGTGTAGGCAGGACCAGTTTGACGTGAGGAATTCCGGGCCACCCGCCCGGTGGTTGTTAAATTTCATAAAAGATGAACCATGCACTCCCGCAGACAAAAGAAGGAGAAAAAGGGACAAGAGAGCAAACTTGGAGATGAATGGGATCGGCGAGGGCCGCGTTGATGGGACAGAAGTTGTGAGCAAGAGGGCATGATGAGTGGCGTGTAGAAACGAGAGCAGAACTCTTTCCGAGTAGGGATCGTCATCGCCCTCCAAAGAAAGGGAAAAAAAAAGAAGAAGACAACGCATGCCATAAAGTAAGCCTATAACTATGCGCTTTTTCTCTTACTGTCTTTTCAACTTCGAATGTGACATGAATCTACACCGTCGCCATCAAACATATTTTCTCCTCGTTGTAGACGCACTATCACCCCGAATTCCAGTTACTCTCCACCACTCCACTCTGCCCATTCCCCCAGCCAGTAGAGAAGCTGGCGACAGTCGGATCCAGCGGGCCAAAGATGTCCTCCATGGGCAAATCAGCCGGCAAGCCCATCAGATCCATAAAGTCGTCATCCGACATGCCAAAGATGCCCTGGTGAAAATCCAGCTGCGCCATCGAGTCGACTTGCCCGGCGGCGGCGGCGGAAATTCCAGCGCCCAAAGACAAGCCCCACACCGGATTTGGCGGATTTGGCGGATTTGACACAGAGCTTGGAAAATCATGCTGAACAGCAGCAGCAGGCGGTGCTGCTGCTACACCTGACGTGTTGTTCACAACGCCGCCCTCCACACCACCACCCGCTGTCGTCGTCGTCGTCGTCGCCATCGTCGGCCTCTTTCCCTCTCCCCGCAGCGCCTGCAACTCCCGCACATACCTTGTCTTGGCCATCAGCCGCCGCACCGACTTCCACATAAGTCCCGGCGTAGCGCCTGACGTTTGCACATTCCAGACAGTGTACATCCTCGACACGGCCGCCCACGCCTGATCGCACTCGGCCGAGGGAGGGCGGCGACAGAGCTCGGAGAGCACAAAGGCGACAATGTGCCACTGGATGTGGATCTTGGTGTACCATGCCCATCTGTGCGTTGCGTCGATGTTGAGCATCTGCACGGAGAGCTGGAGGATCTCAACGGAGGACGCGAAGAGTTGGTCGTGTGTCATTAATGCCGGGGCATCGTTGGTGTTGCTGCTGCCCGACGGTGGTAAGTAGCTTGGATTGGGTGGATGGTTGTTAGTAGGCGGGATGCTGTTAGTGTCACTTGGCTGTTTTTGTTGTTGTTGTTGTCCCTGCGGTGGCCTGTTTGGGATGTTTTGATCTCTGGTATTGCCATCCTGCCGCATTAGAGGGTAGTAAGTCATCAGCCAAAAGTGCACCACAATCAACCTTGACAGCACCGTGGCCATGAGCTGTATAGGGGAGGAAGGGTTGCAACGCCGAATAAACCGGTCTTGCAGACGGGCCTCAAACTCCTTGATCAACTTGATCCGCTCGCTCAGCGGGACAGAGGCTGATCCTGAACTCCGATTTGCCGACGTGGGCACCTCAGGCGACATCAACTTCGTCTTCGTGGCCGCCACCATTGCCTCACATCTCACGAGGCAGAAACACATGTCGGTCGCCTCCTCCCTTTCAGCTGGCAACTCGGTCATGTCGGGGGATAGATCCTCGTCGTTGACGTTCAGGGGCATGTGCGTGTCATACTGCAGATGGTAGAGCATTGAGCCGAATCCATGGTGGTCTGACGAGCGGCTATCGAGGATGCAGATGTGCCACCATAGCCGCCGGCGCATCTCCGTCTCGAACGGCTTGAGGCCAAAGGCGGTGCCATCACGGTGCAGACCCATCGTCTGAGCGAGCGAAATGACCAGATTCGTGAGGGACCATGAGACACGACTGCCGTCATGACTTCGAAGTGCGTTGATAAAGAGCGTCGTGGCTTGGAGAAGCACCACGCTCTGGGTTGCGAGCAGATCGGCCCGTGCTATGGCCTGCTCCGCGGCGAATCGATAGCGCTCGACGGCATCTTCGTACGTGAGGCCGAGCAGGGTGAAGCATTGGTCTGACGGCAGGCTGACCGTGGCCGAGTAGAAGATGGCGAAGATGAGGGCCTCGACGTTTTTGTCCAGCGCGGTGGGCGAGGCGATAGCATCCCAGTACGTGGTGGATAGGGAGGGCATGTGGAAGATTCTCAAGAGCGGCACGACATTCTCGCTGAAAGCAGTGAAGAGGTGGACGGCTTGTTGGAGAGATGGATAGTGTGGTTGTAGGGAGTGTGCTATGGCCCTGTAGCCGAATAGTGCGGCGTTGGTGTTGGATTGCTGGGAAGGGTGGACATCGGGCGACATCTTCTCGTCGTCATCCTCATCCTCAGATTGACCCAGGAAATCTCGCAACTCCTCAATCTGCGAGTTCATCTGTCTCAATATCGTGGTCTTTCAACACTGACATAAACCAAAAGGAGGGAAAGGCCGTACCTCTTGCGCCATGGAGGCCCACAACGGATTGCTGACATAGTAGCTCTTTGTATCGTCAATCACCAGCCGGCTCATTGATGCCTCGACAGACGAATGAGCCGGACTCGAATGGTCCGACGTCGACGTCGCAACCCCGCCGCCAGTCTCATTCTGTCGTGCAGCAATGAGCCCATGTTCCGGCGCGGGAAGGCTCATCTGGTTCGAGCCATCGTCTTCCAACGACCGAGACTGTGATTCCTGCACAAGCCCTGGCCCATTCTCGGCAGCCATGCGCTGGATGATCGTCTCCAGTCGCGCAAGCTTGTCCGCCAGCTGCGCATCCGCGGCTCGGCGCGCTCTCTTAGGCGCCCGTCCTCGACCTGCCGGGTATACGCATTGGCATCTTGAGCGGGTGCAGTTGGCGCAGGGCTGTTGTCGGTCACATTTAACCTTGCGCTGGCGACAGACCACACAGCTGCGCAGGTGTGGTGGGGCGGCGGCGGCAACGCCCGTCGTGGCAATTTCTTGTATGTTGTGCCCTGCGGCGTCCGCCATGGTCGTTTTCTGTGTTTGTCGGTGCGTACTTACCCTTCTGGAGCAGGAATGCTGGCTGAGAAAGGGCAAAATTCTGTAACACAGACACCTCGTTGATGGCGCAGCTGAGTTAGGGACTCAGGCATGTCCCACGACACCCACAGGCGAAGCGGGAATCATTTTTCGCCTAAAACATGACTGGTTCGGAGCCGATCCGGAGCTGACATCGGACTCAGCGCCGACTCGTCGGTTCAGTGATAACTTCACTTGATAAAGTACAATATGCATCACGATGAGCTGAAAACAACTCCATCTCAGTTTCAGAAACCATGTCTCCGATTCCTCATTCATAGGGGTGTCACCTTAGCTGTCATCTCTGCAGCGAGAACAGTAAGTACCCCACTTGGCGGCGCAGGGTTCCCAATAAGGTTGGTAGAAGGTATTCATTACCATGATTGACTCTGCAAGTCCCATCTTCTTGTCGCTGTGAATAGGACGGCGTCGAGGTATAGAAATTCGATGTCTGAGGAAGGAAACTTAATCCAAGAACAATTTCAAGATTACAAGGTAAAGGTAACCTTTGGAGCAGTACAGCAAGTAATAGTACATACATCTTCAACATTATCCCTGTTCATGCCACTAGAATGCCAAGCCATGCCCCGTCCCACGGGCCGAAGGGACGAACACTAACCTCCTGTACACTGCCGAGATCTTTGCTACTATGCTATTATCAAAAAAGGTCTAGTTGCACGCGTCAGATATTCGCAAGACCTACACCGAAAACAACCATCAACTTTCGTCTTTTCATCTTTATCTTGAATAAAGCCTGGGCCCATCTCGGCCCTCATGCCCGTGCAGCTGCCGTGCTCTCTTTGAAAAGGAAACTCAAGTCCATAAATC